>JAKCPI010004597.1:0-73099 GCA_023213315.1 Euborellia annulipes
TGTATTCATAAAACGGATAAACGAAAAACGATTAACATTTTCAAAGACAAATTATGATTCTATTACTTTAAGGTGCGCGTCTCGGGGTGCTAATTTTGGGACTTTCCAGCGGCCACAATTTTGAAGCTATCGACCTCAAATTTTTTTTTAAAATAAAGCTATTTAAAATATCTACAACTTATAGAAGCCCTTTTTTTGATTTTCGAAAAAAAAAAATTTTTTTTAGATTAATGGCATTAAATAAAAGATATTTTAAAAAAAAGGAGCTCTATAAGTTGTAGATAATTAAATTAGTAATCATTGTGTTAAAAAATAATTAATTTTTTGCCTTTAATTAATTAGCTGGAAAGTCTAGAATGAAATGGAACAAGTTGCGTGTTATCCAATGGGGGAACACTAACGCCATCTGGTGCCGCCTCGAGTCAATCGTGTTTTAACGGTTTTCCGAGACGCGCACCTTAATAATAAAAATAATTAAGAAATTTTCATTTTTCTTCTGAACGGGAATATCTTAAATTTTTTCATATTTGCACTTGTCCATCGTGATGTTGTAATTTATATTTAAATTACAAAAAAAAAAAAATGAAATAAATAAATAATAAAAATAAATTTAATTTTTATATAAAAAAAGAACATCTCGTGGTTCAATTGCAATGCGCGCTGGTTGAGAACCCTGATTTGCTTGCAACTTGGTTATTTTCATTTTTTTACTATATTCTTTTATTAAAGTTCATTTATTTTTAATTAGAATTTCATTATTTACCTAAAACTACTAACTTCTCTAAATAAACTATGTTGATTTCTATTTGTTTCCGAATAATTCTTATACCCTGTGATTTTTTTTATATATAAATAAAATAAAAATTGTAATAAATAAAGAAAAAAAAAATCAATTTATATATAAAAAAACAAAATTATAGATATTTGAAAATTTTATAAAAATTGATTATAAAATTCAATTTTCAGTTCAAATGAAGTTTAAAAATGAAAATAACTCTCTCAATCCTCTACCTCAGTGGCGTACCGGAGGGGGGGGCGAGGGGGGGCGGTCCGCCCCAGGCCCCGAGCCGGCATAGGCCCCCATATGTTTATAAAAACAAAATTTAATGAAAATTTCCCTTTGAGAGGCCCCGGGGCCCTCAGGGCTCAAGTAAAAATGGGAAAATTTAGATGAAAAAAAGAAAATTTAATGAAAATTTCTCTTTGAGAGGCCCCGGGGCCCTTAGGGCTCAAGTAAAAATGGAAAAATTTAGATAAAAAAAACAAAATTTAATGAAAATTTCTCTTTGAGAGGCCCCGGGGCCCTTAGGGCTCAAGTAAAAACAAAATTTAATGAAAATTTCCCTTTGAGAGGCCCCGGGGCCCTCAGGGCTCAAGTAAAAATGGGAAAATTTAGATGAAAAAAGAAAATTTAATGAAAATTTCTCTTTGAGAGGCCCCGGGGCCCTTAGGGCTCAAGTAAAAACAAAATTTAATGAAAATTTCCCTTTGAGAGGCCCCGGGGCCTTCAGGGCTCAAGTAAAAACAAAATTTAATGAAAATTTCCCTTTGAGAGGCCCCGGGGCCCTCAGGGCTCAAGTAAAAATGGGAAAATTTAGATGAAAAAAAGAAAATTTAATGAAAATTTCTCTTTGAGAGGCCCCGGGGCCCTTAGGGCTCAAGTAAAAACAAAATTTAATAAAAATTTCCCTTTGAGAGGCCCCGGGGCCTTCAGGGCTCAAGTAAAAACAAAATTTAATGAAAATTTCCCTTTGAGAGGCCCCGGGGCCCTCAGGGCTCAAGTAAAAATGGGAAAATTTAGATGAAAAAAAGAAAATTTAATGAAAATTTCTCTTTGAGAGGCCCCGGGGCCCTTAGGGCTCAAGTAAAAACAAAATTTAATGAAAATTTCCCTTTGAGATGCCCCGGGGCCTTCAGGGCTCAAGTAAAAACAAAATTTAATCAAAATTTCCCTTTGAGAGGCCCCGGGGCCCTTGGGGTTCAGGGATATACGGTATTTTAAAAATATTTTTGTGTATGGAGGAGAAGGATATTTAAAGATGAGCAGCCCCCCCAAAAAAAAAAATTCAATATAAGGCCCCCGCTTCTAGTGCCGCCCCCAGGCCCCCAACTGCCTCGGTACGCCTCTGCTCTACCTCCCTACCCTTCCTCTCAAACACTCACACACACATAGGTATTTTAGGCCCCAAACTCTTTTCCTCTTTAGGTTAGGTTTCCTTGCTGCCTTTCTGCGAGACATGCTGCGAGAACACCAAGTCGTCATGTTATAAGGTGTGTTCTGCCATTCTGGCAAACATTTAGCTAATAGGTATTGAAGAAAGGGTGGGTTTTTAGCTTCAGGGCTTCCTCTTTCAGTGTATTCTTCGAGCGATTCGATGGAAATGGAGGATGGAAATGAAACAAGGTATTTACATGCCCTCTCTATAGGAGTAGGTAGGAATGGACATAAGGTCCATTTAGATTTTTTAATTCTTTATTTACAAACTAAAAATAAGGACTAGTGGCCAAAATGGCATACAAATGCCGAAGGCCAGTAAAAAAAAAAAAAAAAAATTATATTTTGAATCAAATATTCAAATTAAAGAAATTTTATCAAAGAAGTTAAAGAACAAATTAATAAATTGATGCAGCCATTTTTAAACTACACATACACATAATAAAGCTTATAATATCAATATAATCATAAAAACCAAAACTAAACAATTTTGCTACAAAATGTATTAATTGGCTGCAAATATTTTTACCAATCTGAGTCTCCTCTTTATTTTAAATAAGCAGATCCTGTCATCGACGATTAAGGGGACGGTTTCTATAAATTAAAATGTTTAATTTTCAAAATTTGTTTTTAGACTTGTTAAAATTTGTTTTTGTCAATTTTTAATTTCGAAGGTTTTTTTTTTCAACTCCTAAATCCCCTCAGATCTGCTTATTTTTATTATTTTTATTATTGCTTGCGAAAAACGAGTAAAGCCAAGAAGTCTAAAAAAAATGGGAGTTTAAAATGCTTAAAAGATTACCAATTTAGAGATTCAGTACAAAAAATAATTTAATTTTATTTTATTTAAATTTAATAAAATTAATATTTTTTATTTTGTTTGAAAAATTTCTTCGAAAGTAGCTATCTTGTAAACGTAAAATGTTCAATTTTATAATTAATTAAGAATTTGATTTATATATAATAACTCCATTGTCTCTTTACTCTTCTTCCGCAAGCAATAGTTATATAAGTAAAAATTGTAAAAAGCAAAATAAAAATTAAATTTATAGTTTTCATATTTTTATTTTTTATATAGTATATATTTGAATTACTGTATATACAGTCAGTCCTTGACTCAAGTGACTGCTAATTAAAATTTTATAATTTTTCTTTGTATAAAATTTATTTAATAATTGTTTCATAATTTTTTTGAAGTATTTTAGGCATTTCTTCATCAGCAGTTCACATTCAGATGCCATATACAAGTTAACTTGCAATTCTTTATATAGAGTCCTTGGATCAATCTCCAAATTCTCTAAATTAATTTGTGAATTCCTTTAATGGTTGAATATTAATTTATATGTGACATGAGTGTGAATCATTAAAACAAGTCCCGACAAGTCTTTAATAAATTAATAGATAGAAATAAGACGTCGTGTTATTTAATCGAAGTTGTTTAATCGAATGAATAATATAAATATATAAACATAAATAGCTCCAAGCAACAACATAAACATAACAGTCTTCCCCCCCTAATTGTTGTAACGCCTCGGAGGCTGGCGCACCCTGGTTGATCTTCTTAATACTGGAAGGTCACCAGGGAAATCCTGGGCGGTCAACCGTTCTGGAACATTATCTTGAGCAGCCATCTGTTCTGGTGCGATATTATCTTGAACGATCATCTGTTCTGGAACAATCTCCTGTTCCATTTGACCCCCTCTCTTATGCTCGTTGTACTTGGATAGAATCTCCCTCTCAATATGATTCCCTACTACTGGATACTGAATGTTCACTTCTTCTTTCCCATTAGCATAATCAATATCTTTATTAACATTTGTTTTCCTCATTTGATCGACATGGCGACGCCAGACTTTATTTGATCCATCCATTCTTATCCAATAATGCAATTTCCCTTCGCGCCGTTCCACAGTTCCCAATTTCCACTTTTCCTTGTCCGTGCCATAATTCCTCGCAATGATTCTTTCACCATCTTTAAAATATTTCAAATTACAATCTTCGTCATCAAATTGGTTTTTAATATTTCCCTTGGAAGGTTTCAATAAATCAATTTTAGTTCTAATTTCAAATTTCAGCATTCTATTGGCTGGACTCTCTCCCGTGGCACAATTAACGACCTTCCTATTTATCAACAAGAGTTTATTTAATTTCTCTTTAAGATCTCCTTTCTCCTTATCCATAGACTTGAGTCCATATTTAATTGTTTGAACATAGCGCTCTGCTTGCCCATTAGTAGCAGGATGACCTGGTGCTATTAGTTTATGTTTAATACAATTCTTCTTTAAAAATTCTTTGAACTCAAATGAAGTAAAAGACGTTCCGTTGTCGCTAACAATAATCTCGGGTAGCCCCCATCTTGAAAAAATTTCAGTCAGGCTCTCAATAGTCTTCTTGGACGTAATAGATTTAAGTGGGATAACCTCAAGCCATTTAGAATATGCATCCACAACTATCAGGAAATAGTTATTCATAAAGGGCCCAGCATAATCAATATGTATTCTTTTCCATGGTCCATCAGGGCACTCCCAACGATGGACTGGAACCTTAGCCGGTTCTTTTTGTATAAAATTACATTCCTTGCATGACCCAGCTATGAGTTCGATATCTTTATTAATTCCCGGCCACCAACAGTAATTCCTTGCCAAAAGTTTCATCTTAGTAATTCCTATGTGAGTCTCATGTAGCTCTTCTTTAAGAGTTTCTCTTAAGGATTTTGGAATAACTAATCTTTCTCCCAAGAATAAACATTTTTCATGAATGGTAAATTCCGCTTCACGCTTTTTAAAATTAACATTCGTTATTTCACCATTTAATAAATCAACATCATCATCAATTACAAAAATATTCAAATCATTTATTAATAACCCCGCAGCTTTTACAGATACTCGACTAATACCTAAAGGCTCAAACACTTCTAATTTATAGGTTTTAAGTTTAATATTTGTTTTTAGAATTTTTTTATTAGGGAACAATGAATTAAACAATTTAAAAGATATAGATGAAATGTTTGCTCCAGTATCAATTTCAACAGTAACCGGAATATTATCCATTTCAATTTTTATTAGAAACCTATCATCCAATTTTAACGATTTTACAAAATTAATTGAATAAGAATTTAATGAATCATCTGAAGTATCCGACTGATCAATTTCCAATTGCTTCTGTTCCTTTTTATTATATTTCTTATTGCTAAAAACGGCTTGTCTACATACCGTTGAACGATGGCCCTTTTTATTGCAGAAAGAACAAATGGAATTTTTAAACTCACAATTATCAGCCCAATGAAATCTACTTCCACATCGGTAACAAGCAGATCCAGGCCTTGTAACGGAACTATCTTCACCTTTCCCAGAATATGAAGGTTTCCTCGCTCCTTCTTCACCTTTCTTATCGAAGTTCCTAACTGTCTTACTCTTCGCCAATTTATGTAAAGAAGAAGGTGCTGAAGTGCCTGGGTCTTGAATTTCATTACTTTCTTTCTTCGCAGCTTCCACCGCCAGAGCAACTTTAACAGCCTCTTCAAAAGTTATTTCACGATTTTCTTGAAGTAATTTCTCTCTAATATTATTATCCCGAACTCCTCGGATGAATTGAATTCTCAAATGACTATCCACAGTTGATTTCTTGCAGTTGGAACAGTTGAAATTACAATTAATAGACAATTGTCTCAAACCAGCCTGGAATTGCGCAATAGATTCCCCTTCCTTCTGAATTCTTGATATAAAACGATTTTGTTCAGCAACTTCACTCTTACAAGGCGAGATATAAGCTCTCAACAAAGACTTTAAATCATTAAACTTTCTTGAATTAGGTAAATCCGGTGCAGTTAAGGACGACAAAATATGATACATCTTTGGACTCAGACAATTTAAAAATATTTGGACGCAACGTTTATCTTCAACATCGGATTCATTACGAATATTCTTGAATGAAAAATAATTTTCAAGACGTTGCAAATACGAATCAAATGATTCATTTTCTTCGTCGAAAGAAGCAATATGAAAATTTTTGCTTTCATTTAAGTTTTCTTGCATTTTCTTCAAAACTTCTGACAATTCATTTAATGCAACTTCCGCCATATTAAATTAATCCTACCGACTGCACCAACTGCGCCAATTTAATAAATTAATAGATAGAAATAAGACGTCGTGTTATTTAATCGAAGTTGTTTAATCGAATGAATAATATAAATATATAAACATAAATAACTCCAAGCAACAACATAAACATAACAAAGTCCTTCTGAATTATTTGGAACTTTATTAGATAAAAGAAAACTCACAAAAATTATAAAATTTTAATAAGCCAACACTTTTTCATTTTATTAGGAGCAAAATTTATTTGATATATTTTGAAATTTTTTGAAATTTTTTTTTTATTTTTTCTCTATTTATTGAAACTTTAAAATGTCAATGGAGCTTCTGTATTATTTTATTCTGCTTTATTATTTCAATTGTTGTTAGAATTAAGGGACATTATTTTTTTGTAAATATTTTTTGTAAACTTGAGCTCTCTCGGATTTCCGTTCGCTAGAAAATCAGCATGCAATCAAAAATCACTCAATACCCCCGTTAGGCGTTAGGCAGTCTAGAGTTTGGAAGGAAGAGACGAGTTCTTGTTTTTTATTTTTTTTTATTTTTGATAAAAAACCGAAACTTGTCATGTTTCATTGGATTCTTGATTCTGATCACATTGATTTCGAACAGCAAGTGAATATAAAGATTCCCTTGTGGAGAGTAATAACAACCTTTCGATAAATGATTACTAGATTTAGGGCAGGTATTTCACCATCAGTACTCAGTTCAGTTCGGATCATTGTGTTAAGACGATAAGTCCAATGAAAATACAACAAGTTTCTTCTATTCGGACAAAATTAATTAGGCCTTAGGCCTATGAAAGTTCTCTTCGGCCAAAATTAAATGCATGTCTTTCGATTTTTATTATATTAGGGAATGATAGAGGTGAGGGGGATCACTCTCCCCGGGCGCAATAATATTTAAATATAGGTCCCTTTAGGTTAGCTTCACTTAAACAACAACAATGATATTTGAATTTGGGAGAGTGGTCACACTTAATGAATATGCAATTTTTGCACTTCTAAAGCTTTTTTTAAGATCTTTATGATCTTTCTTTTCTGATTTTTATGCATTTTATGCGAAGAATAAAAAGGAAGAATTGTGAGTGAAGTACGAACATTCATTCTTCGAAGACTATGAAGACCAAGACCATACATATCAACAAAGGCAATACTCTATGAAGAAGACGCCTCCACGCCTCAACCTCTTCAAAAGAAGCTTAATTGTGTGAATTTGTGTTGTGTATTTAAAATAATATTTTTTATGTAAAAACTATGTATAAACTATTAAAAAAAAAATAAATGTTTCCAATTTTATTTTTCAGCCGAGGATGTCAACTTGTATTCATAATTAATTCATCAAAAGAGAATTAATTTTGAATATGAGTTTTTTATTTAAGGTGGCGTCTCGGGGTGCTAATTTTGGGATTTTCCAGCGGCCACAATTTTGAAGCTATCGACCTCAAATTTTTTTTTAAATAAAGCATTTAAAATATCTACAACTTATAGAAGCCCTTTTTTGATTTTCGAAAAAAAAATTTTTTTTTAGATTAATGGCATTAAATAAAAGATATTTTAAAAAAAGGAGCCTATAAGTTGTAGATAATTAAATTAGTAATCATTGTGTTAAAAAATAATTAATTTTTTGCCTTTAATTAATTAGCTGCAAAGTCTAGAATGAAATGGAACAAGTTGCGTGTTATCCAATGGGGGAACACAACGCCATCTGGTGCCGCCTCGAGTCAATCGTGTTTTAACGGTTTTCCGAGACGCGCACCTTAACATATTGAGATTTTTTTATTTAGATAGTAAGCGAGCGATAGCAGCAACCAACACCTGAATGGATGTCTTCAAATGAATTTTGCCAACTTATTATGGTGCATCTTTATGAAAAAGTAATTATCTTTTTCTTATTTTTTAAATAGTATAGTCCTTGATATTGAATTTTTTTTTTTAGAAAAAAAAAATTCACACTTTTTTCTCATTCACACTCACAATAACACACACATATTCACACACAGTAGCGTATCCAGGTGGGGGCGAAGGGGGGCGCTCGCCCCCCTCCGCCCAAGGCGAATCAAGTTTTTCTTCATTTTATATCACAAAACCGGAGAAAAATTACAAAAAGCTCGAAAGAGATTCGAATACTAAAAAAAAAAAAGGTCGAACGAAAAACGGCGCCCCAGTTGAGCTTCGCCCCCTCCGCCCTCAAAGGCTAGCTACGCCGCTGTATATACTTATATATATATAATAAATATATATATATATATATATATAAGGTTGTCCCCGTCCGGATGTATGCGAAGCTAAGTTTTCGGTGTGTAGCATGTTTTACTTGAACGATACTATTTTCCTTCCCAGTAATTTATTTCTAAATAATCTTTATTAAACTAATTATCGTTATATCAAGAAATATTTTTATTAAATTTTAAGTAAAAATATTTCTTAATTGACCATTTAAAAAATAATATTTTATTAATTTAAAAAAATTTGGAATCTCTTTTTGAATTAACATATATTTCCTGCTATTTTTAATACAAAATAATAGAAGTTATCTCATTATTATTTATTTGTAATATTATTATTACTTAATTAAAGCTTTATATTGCCTAAAATGTCTTTATTAAGGAACCGATCAAACAGCTGATTGAAAAAGTCGGCCATGTTGGCTTCTCAGGCAGCCGGAGCTACGTAAGAAAAACTGTGTTTCAATCTTCCAATTTGGTCTTTCGTGTCTCCTTTGCCCGATAAAACTTGATTTTTCCAAAACGTTTAACTTTTCTACTAAAGTAGGCAAATTAAGAGAATGTAAGCGTTCAAACAGGTATTTTCGGGTCACAATTCTTACTCCTGAGGTACCTTGTGAACCGAAAACAAAAAGTCATTCTTTGAAAATGCTTTAAACTTCAAACCTAAATTTTTTAGATTTTCATAAAAAAAATTCAAAGTACCGAAATGTACTTATCCGCAGCTATTTGCAGCTAATTTTTTTTTTTATTTGATAGTCAAAGATTCAAACTTTCGATTGTAATAGGAATTATAGCAGGGACTAGCTTGGAAGTATAAGTAAAACAAAAAATAAACAAAAATTAAAGCTAAAAAAATACTCCTCAACAGATGTATTTTCAAAACACTAAAACTAAATTTTAAAATTTTAAAAATAATGGTATTCCTATTATAGTTAGTTAATTATTACCTGATGTATCAGAATCAATCACTTTCACTTCGGAGATGAGCGTGGAATAATAAATATTCACTGTTAAAGTTTGTGTTATGACTTGAGCGCCTAGAACTGAAATTCGCACCAAGCTGAACACACAAATTTCGACTGATCGTGAACGCGTGACGTGCCCCGGAAAAAGGCAGAGTGGCTGAATATTGTTGTTAGACTAATCCCCTAGCAGAGAAAGTCGTTTTTTTTAACGGTTTTTCATTTTGTTAAATTGACTTTTGGGCGCAGACGCTCACATACCCCTCTGTGCGTCGCTTATTCGATAAGCCAGACCGCGACGTACTCGAGTTCGAACCCGGCTTGCCGCAAAAATTCAACCAAGTCGAGCGTCTCTACTGGGGCAATGGGAATACAATCCTCTCCAGTTCAAGGCACCTAGGGCCTGAGGGATGGGCATGAACCATATCTAGAATGATCCTCTCCAGGGGCCTTGAACCCGGAGAGTGATACGGGGAGCACAACTAGTTCCAATTTAAGCCACCAGGTAGCGTATTGAAATGCAAAATTTCTTAATAGAAGAGAAAAGAGCATTTTATTTTTGATGGGAATGGGATGAGGCGTTCACATCTCGCTTCATTTTCCCCTGGTCACTCAGGGCGATTGAGTCGCTCTCGGGCTTGGCGTAGTTGGTAGCGTGCCTGCTTTGTATACCGAACGTCGCGGGTTCAGACCCTAGGCAGTCCGATGATTTTATTTAAGCCATTTGGATACCAAGATGCCTTAAATCAGAAATGCCTGAACCACCAATAGATATATTTACAAATAACGAGTATCGTATAAAGTCTTAAATGGCCTGAGATGCCGAAAAGCCTGTGTGAGTGTGAGTGTTAAAAAAAAGAAAAAAAAATTAAATCTTGCAAAAGAAAGAAGCGATCGGACATTGCAGAAATTATTTTAAAGAGCTTTGAGCCAGCAGGATGATAACACTGTGCTACAAAATGAAACTTTTTTTCTGGCCCCGAGAAAATTCCTTCAGATTCTTAAGTAAAATGACCTCCTGAATCCAAATATGACCTCCGTTTTCCCCCAACTCGTACCGTTTTCGGGGGGAGCCCCCTACTTATTTCCACCCCTTTTCGTTAATTATAGGGCCACGAAAAAATTTGGAGGGATGAAAAGGAATATTTTAGCCTTAACATTTCTTCAGAAGGTCTAGAGAAGTGAAAAGTTAAAAAACATTAACATTTGGATCCAAGGGGGTGTGGGGGGGGATTTTGTCCCTTAAAATGCAAAAAAATCATTAAAATTGATCAATTTTTTCTGATTTTTTCACAATTTTTTCACTAATTTTCTACATATTCCAGCTGACAGACCCCCTCACCCTTCCTTAAACATCCCTCAACTAAAAAAATATTTAGGACAAAGCGGGTGGGGTGTGGGCGATTCCGAAGCCCTTGCAAGAAGATGGAAGATTTAAAGGGGGTAGAAATTATTTCTTGTCAATAATTGAAAAAAATTCTTCTTGCAAGGGCTTCGGAATCGCCCACACCCCACCCGCTTTGTCCTATATATTTTTTTTTAGTTGAGGGATGTTTAAGGAAGGGTGAGGTGGGTCTGTCAGCTGGAATATGTAGAAAATCAGTGAAAAAATTGTGAAAAAATCGATCATTTTTAATGATTTTTTTGCATTTTAAGGGACAAAATCCCCCCCCCCCACACCCCCCCCCCCCCTTGGATCCAAATGTTAATGTTTTTTAACTTTTCACTTCTCTAGACCTTCTGAAGAAATGTTAAGGCTAAAATATTCCTTTTCATCCCTCCAAATTTGTTTCGTGGCCCTATAATTAACGAAAAGGGGTGGAAATAAGTAGGAGGCCACCCCCCCCCCCCCCGAAAACGGTACGTGCTGGGGGAAAACGGAGGTCATATTTGGATTCAGGAGGTCATTTTCCTTAAGAATCTGAAGGAATTTTCTCGGGGCTTTTTTTCTTGTTGCGCAGTGTAATTAGTAAGAACCCTGCAATGGAGTCGAATTCCCTCCCTTTTTTTGTTTCTTTTTCTGTCACTTTATATAGAAATGTGATTGATTGATTGATTGATTGACGGATGGATGAACGGAACACATGTCATGTGACTTTTGGATTTTGTTATTTTTGTATTATTTTATTATGCATTATAACCTGTAAGATTCAATTATTCTCTTATTACTCTCTCAAATTACCTTAAAAGCCAGAGATAGAGGAAATCTATCTATCTCTCTATCTATCTATCTATATAACCTCTTAGGTATTTGGCTTACATTTTGATTACAAATGCATATATGGAAATAGAAATTAATTTTTATTTTCCTTTAAGGTTGTTTGGATAGCACCCCGTAAGTCATAATATGTAGAATCTAAATTTTTTTACTTTCTCTTACCTATGTATATATGTAATATATATATAGAGAGAAAGTATTGGATTCATGTCAAAAATTCGATGTCGAGATTTTGATGGATCTTCACGTTTTGAGGTCCCCTGAATCCAAAAAAGTGGTTTTCGCGACATGGTCTGTCTGTGGGTGTGTCTGTGTGTGTTCAATTTTAAGCATGAAGGAATTGAGCTAATGAGGTTGAAATTTTATATTTAAGTTAGTCACCCGCCTAGGGGGTGAAAATAAGCTTTTAATCAAAATCGGCCAAAGAGTACTAATACTTTACTGATGTACTTTTTCAGTTTTTTTCGATTTTCTCAAAATTCGCTCAAACAATTTTGATTAAAATTCAAAAATCAATTATTTTTTAGATGCTCTTTCAAATGTATATTCTCATTTTGCTCTCAAAATTGTTTGAAGCCACACTTTACTCTTGTACTTCATAGGAAGAATAGGAGAAATGGTTGCCATGGTAACAAAATATAAATATTTTTCTGTTTTTACCCCATCTTGAATTCTAATATATTAGCGGAAACTAAATATATGTCTACACGAAAAATCTGGTGTGACAAGCACAGAACATAACTTTCGATTACCGAAGGTAAGAGAAAGTTGTGTGCTGTGCGCCAGTCACACCAGATTTTTTATATAAAATTAAAAAATCTGAATGCCAAAATTCCTTAATATAATTTAATCGTGACCTATCAGAGTTTATAATTGTATGAAGTTAATAATTTAGTTACCAAAAATAATAAATGAAGGACTTTTGACTTGAGCAGTTTTTCACATAATATAGATCTGGCAACATTGCATTAAACAAAATGGACGATTTGCGAGAAAAAATATCGAACAATGTAACAAAAATGTAACTGACAGCGAGAAAAGAGTATTATTTTATGCGACGTTGCCAGACTCGTCTGAGTCTCGTTTTTAAATATTGGCGAATGTCATTTTGGAGAATTTTTTGACCTTCTTGTTAAAATATCTTTAAAAGATTTTTGCAGAAACTTTTGATTTTATGTTCAACGTATTCCTCGGAAGTGAATTGATAAAAATGTAAGTTTTTTGTTTTTGTATCTATTGCAGAGGTGGCTATATAATTCGATATGTGTGCGTTTCGTCGATATTCCCCATATACATAGGCGTAGCCACGGGGGGGGGGTTTTGGGGGTTCAAACCCCCCATTGGACCCAAGCCATGACTAGATATTTAAGCTCTATAATACAAAATACTTTTTCTCTCTATATATTTCATATAAAAGGTAATAGAAAGTAAAATATAATAATTTTCTCTAGCTTAAAAAAAAAAAATCTGGTGTGACTGGCGCACAGCACACAACTTTCTCTTACCTTCGGTAATCGAAAGTTGTGTACTGTGCTTGTCTCACCAGATTTTTTGTGTCGACATGTATTTAGTTTCCGACAGTACGGTACATTCGATTTTCAAGATGTAAAATTTATAAGTATGGCGAAATATTTATATTTTGTTACCATGGCAACCATTTCTCCTATCTTTTCTATGGAGTACAAGAGTAAAGTGGTCTTCAGAAGATTTCAATCACAAAATGAGAATATACATTTTAAAGAGAATCTAAAAAATAATTGATTTTTTGAATTTTAAAAAAAATCGTTGGAGCAAATTTTGAGAAAATCGAAAAAAACTGAAAAAGTGAATCAGTAAAGTACTAGTACTTTTTGGTCGATTTTGTTCAAAAGCTTCGTGTCACGTCCCATGGGGGTGCCTAGCTTAAATATAAAATTTCAACTTCCTAGGTCTTTTCGTTCTTGAGATATCTTGTTCACAGACACACAGACAGACAGACACACAGACACACAGACACACAGACAGACAGACCATGTCGCGAAAACCACTTTTTTGGATTCAGGAGACCTCAAAACGTGAAGATCCATCAAAATCTCGACATCGAATTTTTGACATGAATCCAATACTTTCTCTCTATATATATATTACATATATACATAGGTAAGAGAAAGTAAAAATTAAATAAAACGCAAAAAATTCGAGAAAATTCAGAATTTTCCCATTGAAAAGAATTGATTTTTGTTATGCTTTATAAAAAATTAAAGCCGCTTAAAATTGATTAAATCTCGCAAATGAAAAATAATAAAAATTATTATATAAATAAATTTTTTATTTTTTTTCTTAAAGAGGTGTGAGATTGGAATCTTGTCCAGAGAAACACATAGAGAGACCCCAGTATTTTAGGCCCATATACATAAAATTAAGAGATTTCCATTATTTATTGCCTGATACGAGTTGATTGAAAAATTGCGGCACTTAATTAAGAAAGGGCGGGCCCAAACCACCTCGAGGGGGGTCCAGGGGGCGAAGCGAAGGTGGGGTAAGTGGCTAGTCATATATTTCATTAGACGCCTTATACTGCCCTATTAGTCGGGGTGGGGGGGGGGGAGAAATAATCCTAAACCCCCCATCAAAAATTTCTGGCTACGCCTATGCCCATATACTACATGTTAAATTTCAATTTTTAAAAAATTAATTACACGATAACCGTTCGGCAGATCTGCTTCAAAATTTTATTTTATACGTATGTGATAGTGATTAATAACATAAAAAATTAGCTTTTAATCTAACAAAGAGCCCTCGGGGCATGGCGTAGAGGTTAGCGTGCTTTCCTCATATACCAAACGTCGCGGGTTCGGACCCCAGGCAGTCCGATGATTTTATTTAAGCCAATTGGATACCAAATGGCTTAAATAAGAATGCCTGGACCCCATATATGAATATTTATTAATAACGGATATCGTAAAAAGTCTTATATGGCCTGAGTTGCCGAAAAGACTGTGTGAATGTGTGTGTGAATGTGAGTGTGAATGTGTGTGTGAATGTGAGTGTGAATGAGAAAAAAGTGTGAATGTTTAAAAAAAAAAAAATCTAACAAAGTGCTTAAATGTCCGAACAACCTTAAAAGAATTCCATAAAATCTGGTGTGACAACTTTCTATTCCCTTTGTTAAGAGAGAGTTGTGTTCTATGCTTGTCACTCCAGATTTTTTGTGTCGACATGTCCAGTTTTTAATTCCCCGTAGAAGGCTATATTACGTAGAATTCAAGAGATGAAATTTACAAACATGTGAAAATATTTATATTTTATTATCTTCCCTATGAAGTACAAGAGTGAAGTGTGCTTCAAACAATTTTCAGGGCAAAACGAGAATATGCATTTTAAAGATTTTAAATCAATTTTGAGAAAATCCAAAAAAAAAAAAAAAAAAACTAAAAAACGTGCATCAGCAAAGTGCTAGTACTCTTTGGCCTATTTTGTTCAAAAACTTGGTGTCACGTGCCAGGGGGTCCCTAATTTAAATGCCGGTATAAAATTTCAGCCTCGTAGCTTTTGTTGTTCTTAAGACAGACCTTTTTTTTGGACGTGTATTTCCATCAAAATATGGACATTTTGACATGATCGAAATACTTTCTATATATGTAAGAGAAATTAAAAAAAAGAAAAAGTTTATCTTATAGAGCGCAGCACTGTTTTATTAATTTTTCGCTTGACACGCATCATTTGAATTGAAACGAATAAATAAATCCTTTTTAAAATGGATTCCCTTTGATCTCGTTTCTTTCTTTTCATTTCGCGTTTAATTATTTATTTTTTTCTCTCTTATTAAAAAACAAAACAAAAAGAAAATTTCAAATAAATATTTTCTTATTTATAAGGAAATGACGACGACGACGAGGGGGGGGGTAGAGGGGAAATTCCTTCAATCTCTCGGCGTCGTAATTCAATTTTTAATGATTATTTATTTTAAAAAATAAAACGAAAAAGGGCCTTAAAGTCTTAAATGAATAAATATTCTTTTACTTCCTTCTATCTCGGGGGGGGGGGGGGGGGGTAAAAAATTCACTTCTTCTGAAAGTGGATCGAATGTTAGAAAGTTTCGCTGCCTAAATTGTTAAAATTAAAATCAAGAATTCTTTCTATTCTACGTATAATTGCAAAGAGTAATTAAAACTATTCTTTTATTTCCTTTGATTATGCAAATAGGTATTTAGTTCCGGGATGGCCGAGCAGGCTTTTCTGTTGATAAAATTGGAAAAAACTCAAAAAGTAATATGCCCCAGTAAAGTATTTTGTAGTACTCGAAGCATCCCAACGACAAAACCTAGCTTAATTTCATATTGTTATTTTTTTTTTTTTTTGTAATGGGGGCATAAGGTCCGAAGACCTACGTATGTTATAATGACCAGGGGTCACATGCAGCCAGGAAGAAAATAAAAACAAAAGGAGAAGCATAAAGGGGAAACTCAACTGCGGGAACTGAGAAGATGCCTGTTGAGGTTAGACTTGAAAGTCTAAAGATTGTGGATTTTGGGGAAGATGGACGCAGGGAGCTTGTTCCAATCACGACAAAGGACAAAGGGAGATTGGAATTGACTAGTTCTGTTAGTCGAGGTCTGAACAGCATAGGGATGCTGGGACGATGTCTCCCTTGTGTTGCATTGGCTGGGATAATTGATTTTAATTCGGCAGAGCATTGACCATAGAAGAGAGATAGTGCAGACACGCTTCTTCTATGATCTAGTGACTGTAGGGCTGCGGTGAGGGTAGAATCATCGAATGTCCGCCTCTATGAGGAGAGAGCGTCGCCAAAGGGGGGTGGCATATTCAAAACACGGCCGAATTTGGGCTTTATAGAGGGTTAGGAGGAAAAGTAATGAGGAAACCTTATTTCCTTTAACCACAGAAGAGATGTGGTTGCTCCAGGAGAGATCAGATGTAATTGTCACTCCCAGAACAGAAAACGAATATTTGAACTCGAGAATATTATTGCTGTAAATAAGGGGAGGGCAAATCCTATTTTTTTGTCTAGAAATTAGACAACATTGGGCTTTTTGGTAATTGAATTTTACTTCATTGATGTTTTCCCATTCCTCCAAGAGACCAAGATCATCATTGATCGACGACACAGCCCCCAGACGACCAGTGGATGAGGATTCACCAGTCCTGGCTGAGTGCAGGGTACTGTCATCAGCAAAGCAATGTGTTGGGTTGGAGGTTACTCCCATGAGATCCCCATGTTAATGTACATAAGGAATAGGGTGGGAGAGAGGACAGAACCCTGGGGAACACCTGCGTTGATTGAATGCGGAATAGAAGTCACACCGTCGACCACAACCGAGATCCTTCGCTCCAGCTGGCAAAGTTCAGAGGACAGGCCAAAAGATGGCAGTTTAGCATAAAGGTCTTTGTGCCCTACCTTCGAAATGCCAAGAGCAACTGCAAACCTTTCCATGGCTTTGTTCCAAAGCTCCAAATGTTCCCGGCCGATCGAGCATGCCTGGACCCACCCATATTGCCTATCATTCAACATTCCGCAATTTCTAAATGCTTTCAAATTTGGGTGTTGAGGGCTTTTGGACAGTACGGAGGTTATCGCTATTGGGAAGAGAGGAGTCACTTTATTCAACTTGGTTCTTGTTCTATTTAGGGAGTCAGGGAGGGAGGGGGGGGGGCTAATACATTTTAATGAGCGCGAAGGAGGCGAATTTGCATGTTTTGTTCCGAGGCAGGCAGGCAGGCAGGCGGTAGCGATTAGAGGATTCTAACCTTTGATTAATCAATCATCCCAAAGATTTCTCGCCCTCTACATGACATTTCGAGCCAAACATTCGAATCCATCATTGAAATTGTCACCTTCGAGGTGTTTAATTAACGCAGTTGTTGTTGTTGTTGTTGTTGGGCAACCGGTTGGCTCTCTTTCTTAAGAGATAAGAACAGATAGAGAAGGAGACGAGGGACAGTCAAATGTCACATTTTATTATCATCTTAATTAAGTAATTAACGTTAAACAATTTGTTAAAAAGGGAAAGAAGAGAGCTAAATTTATTTAAATTGAAAGGATCTTTTACTCTTAATCGATCATTAATAGGCCTACACTAAAGATCTGGTGTGACTGGTCGCACCAGATTTTTCATGTTACCATGGCAACCATTTCTTCTATCTTCCCTAGGAAGTACAAGAGTAAAGTGATCTTCAGAAGATTTCAATGGCAAAATGAGAATACCATATATTCTAGGGTAATTTAAATTTTTGAATTTTAAACAAAAATGTTGGAATGAATTTTGAGAAAATCGAAAAATACTGAAAAAGGACATCAGCAAAGTATTAGTACTCTTTGGCCGATTTTGATTAAAAGCTTATTTTCACGCCCCAGCAGAGTGACTAACTTAAATAACTAAAATTCCAACCTCCTAGCTCAATTCCTTTATGCTTTAAATTGAACACACACAGACGCCCCCGGGCGTGGTGTAGAGGTTAGCGTGCTAACCTCGTATACCAAACGTCGCGGGTTCGGACCCCAGGCAGTCCGATGATTTTATTTAAGCCATTTGGATACCAGATGGTTTAAATAGAAATTAATTTTAAACTGGTAACCGTTGGCTCTAGTTGAAACATTATGATTTAATAGGAGAATTAAATTCAGGTATGATACACAAGATTTTTTTTGTTTCAATTATTTATTTATTTATTTAACATTAACACTTTATACGTATTTCGACACCATATGTGTCATCATCGGAATACTTTCAGTATGTGATTCACTTCCGATGATGACACATATGGTGTCGAAATACGTATAAAGTGTTAATGTTAAATAAAAAAATAATTGAAACAAAAAAACCTTGTGTATCATACCTGAATTTAATTCTCCTATTAAATAGAAATGCCTGGACCCCCAATAGATAATATCTCATATATAACGGCTATCGTCAACCCTGGCCTGGCCTCGCTTTTTGGAGGAAAGTTCTTCAATATCGTTCCTTTGGGCAGAAGGTGTATTAACATGATGACTTGACGAAATCATAGAGAGAGGACTCCACCCTATTCTAAAAGCAACCCTCCCTCCCCCCGCCTACTCCCCTTAAAATCGAACAAACATAAAGCTAATGACACAACAACAACAACAACAACAAAAATTGTTTTTTCTGAAGGCCGCCATTTTTCTTCACATTTCAATGATATTCAACACTTGTATTTGCAAAGTTAACAATTTAGTTGAATCTATGCATTTTTGCCCGCCATTTTGTCTGCTAATTGCATCAAAGAATATAAATAAGAATTTCTTCTTACCTATTGAGGGTTAATATAAATATAAATAGCTACTGTAAAGGTATATTCAAATGTGATGGGTTATCGATAGATGTCAGCACCTCCCTACCTGTACTGTATAAAATACATATCCTATTTGAATTGCTATAAATAATTAAAAATTAAATAACTTAAAGTTATATTAAGCTTTATATCTTAATAAATAAATATCTTATGTAAAAATTATTTAAAAAAATCCAATACTTTCTCTCTCTATATATTAACATATATAGAGGTAAGAGAAAGAAATAAAAAAATAATTAAATATACCTGGTATATTATAGATAGATAGATAGATAGGGCTATATAGACTAATCAATGTTTAGTTTTAGTGCAAAAAAAAGAGGATTTGTTTCTTTCCAAGGTGCAGACAAAACAAATCCGTTTTGTTTTGTAAATGTATTCAAATTTAGTTTTTTTTTTTTTTTTACAAACTGATTGTCTCATTAACCTTTTCCTTCCCCCTCAGAGTGTAGGTGGGTGTCAAAGAAAGAAGGCGCCAGACGAAAGAAGGAAACCCACACGCCATGCAAGAAGGTGAGGGACTTCATTCAATTCTGGAGCAGTATGCATAGGAACAAGGAACGAATCCCTCCCCTTGATTCCTCCTTCTAGGCTTCCTTATCTCAAGGGAGGTCAGCAGAGAAAGTATTGCGATCATGTCAAGATTTTGATGGATATACTGTACAGTGGGGGTGTGTGGGGGGGGGGGGGTGTGTGTGTGTGTAACAATTTAAAGCATGAACGAAAAGAGTTACGAGGTTGAAATTTTATATTTTTTAGATGCTCTTTAAAATGTATATTCTCATTTTGCCCTGAAATTTTGTTTGGAGTCACTTTACTGATCTATTTCAGATTTTTCAAATTCACTTTCCGACTCTTCCTTCGATAGAGCCAATGTTAAATCCCCATATGGGGATTTGCATGTTAATTTCGATTCAAAAGTTTGTAATGTAAAAATGTAATATATTTTAATTACAAGAGGTTTTACTCATACTATAAAAACTTCTAGGAGGTCTTGAATATTTAATTTTAAATGATTAGAATGAATTAAGTCAAAAGTGTTGAGGCGATAAATTTATTCGGCATTCAGCCATCTTCAGAGCCCTTTGAATAATTTACACCAAAATCAAAATCAAGGAGATAAAATTGAAAAATTTTAAAAAGTGAATATTTTTTTATTTATTTGGAATTGATTCAGTTTTTTTTTATTATTGTAATTAAAATATATTAATACTAGCCGCGCCGCCCGCCTCGGCGGGCTTCGCGCACAGGGGGCTAGGGCCCCCCGGACCCCCGCCAGGCCCGGCGCCTGCGGCGGACCCTCGCCTTTCTTGATGAGAAACTGTGTGAGTTGCCCTAGACAGGAGGGCTACGCCCCCCGACCCCCCCAGCTGGTCGCGCCTGCGGCGGACCCTCGCCTTTCTTAATTATGAAAATAAACTCTATTATTACTAACAACTAAGTATTCCAGTCCAGTGCCTGCTTGAGGATTTGTTTACCTCCATAGAATACACAACTGCAAAGAATACTTAAATATTTCTCTATACATTTCCTATGGGAGAAATCGTAACTTTAAGAATTCAATAACTCAAAAGTTATAGGAATTTTAGGACCCGAGTATTTTTCCGAACTCTCTATAACGTCCTCTATAAGACTTCTGCAAAATTTCGTTTCAAAATTCCAATGGGAAGTTGGTCAAACAGAGCGTGACAGACGGACAGACGGACAGACAGACAGACAGACGGACACTCCCGTAATTATTATATAGATTACCAGACCACACCATCGTTAAGAGTAAAAAAAAAAGAGTAAAATGTTGTATTTATTTATAATTATTCTCTATTATGTATAAAAATATAATGAGATTAAAAATGTTGGAAAACAACCAGAGTTTATTTCAAGCTAGCTATTTGTGACGTATTAGCAATGTTAGGTTTTGCATGGAAGGGTCAAATACTCCAGGCCTGTTGCTGTTGTTGTCATAAAAGGATTACCTCCCAAACCTAATACGTTAAATATTAATTTCTTTTTTGATATGGCTGTAGGCTCCTGATGGAAGTTAGGAGCTCTCGGGCAGACATCAGGCACTTGTGGCGCCGACTGTACGCGTTCGGGCTTTTGATATAAGAAAGATTATTCTCAAAGGCCAATTCAATTCCAAATAAAAAGAAGAAATTCAATTTAATGTTAACCTTCAATTCTATAGACTAATCGGTTTGTAATTTAAATAAAAGGGGAGAAAATTCTTGGTGATTATCCTTAAAATAGCAGAAATTCCCCCCCCCCGCCCCTTTTAATGACATGCAATCATGATTTTAAAGGAAATTGTTATTGAGTTGTCTGTGTGTTTGTATTTTAACAACTTTGTTAAGTGTCTGTCTGTCTGTCCCTCCTTCCACTTGATTTAATTATCTATTATCACTTTAAAACTTCCCTATCAGATTAAAAAAAAAAGCGAATTGCTCTCTCTGTTGATCTGATTTCGTTAAAAGTTGGTAATTAAATAATAAGACTTGAAGAAATGGCTGGAAATTGATATTATTAAAAAAAATTACTTTCTCTCTGTCTGTGTGTGTGTGTGTGTGTGTAATTGAATCTATTAGGGATTGGGAATTAAATTTTAATCAAAAATGGAACGAATGACGCAGATGACGGCGAGTAAAGACTCAAAAAAAAAAAGGATCTAAATAAGAAACAGTAAAAATTGAATTTAACAAATGAGGGTTGCCAACAAAACAAAGAAAATTCCACCAAAAATGACATCACAACGCCTGGATAAAAATAAAATAAGTAAAGAAAATCTGGTGTGTCTCTTACCGCCTAAACCACTTTTTGCTTTCTCTTACCGAAATGTATATGTTAATATATATATAGAGAGAAAGTATTGGATTCATGTCAAAAATTCGATGTCGATATTTTGACCCCTGAATCCAAAAAATTGGTTTTCGCGACATGTTCTGTCTGTGAACATAATAAAATCAATTATTTTTTAGATGTCCTTTTAAAATGTTTGGATACCAAATAGCTTAAATAAGAATACCTGGACCCCCAATCTTTATATATTCATAATAACGGTTATCGTAAAAAAGTCTTATATGGTCTGAGCTGCCGAAAAGACTGTGTGAATGTATGTGTGTGTTAGTGTGAGTGTGAATGGGAAAGTGAGTCTTAAAAAAAAATCTTGAATTCTAATATATTGGATTGCCTACCAATTCAATTGAAATAAATAGATACGGGGCCTAAATAGCCTTAGATGCCGAAAAAGACCTTAAATGAAATAAAAAAAAACAAATTCTACGTAATATATCGGAGGAAACTAAATATATGTCGACACAAAAAAATCTGTGATGACTAGCACAGAACACAACTTTCGAATACTGAAGGTAAGAGAAAGTTGAGTGCAGTGCGACCAGTCACACCAGATTTTTGAATTTTAATCAAAATGGTTAGAGAAAATTTTGAGAAAAAGTGAAAAAACTGAAAAAGTAGTAGCTTCAGATGACAAAAGAACAGAAGCAGCAATAGCTCAGAGAACTCGTGGTCATAAATGCATGTCTTCAATTGGTTGGAGCTCTCGGGATCATTCCCTATTCCGACACGTGATGAATAAAACATGGATGCCCCCCCCCATCTAATTTCAATTTCCAGCTGTTTTGTCGGTGGGCGCGTTTTGTTGTTGTTATCGCCATCATCTGCTGCTCCGATCGATGATTATTACGAGAGCCGTCCGTTTATTATTAAAAGCCTCATTTGAATATGCAGGCCCATACTCGTATGTGTCACACACACAGAGAGACATTCAGCAAGTGCTAAAGTAATGCACGCACGCACGCAATCTGATAGTGTTTTTATTGCATGTCAACACACCCTTTGCATCTCTCTTTATCAAGGCACTAGCTGTGCAGTTGCATCCTCTTCTGACCACTGGCTGCTCAGGGTTTTCGGTTAATGGATCTGGGGCGACCCATATCAAATCTCAGGCTTTATATTTATGTTTAATAACACTGTGCTACAAAATGAAACTTTTTTTCTGGCCCCGAGAAAATTCCTTCAGATTCTTAAGTAAAATGACCTCCTGAATCCAAATATGACCTTCGTTTTCCCCCACCACGTACCGTTTTCGAGGGGGAGCCCCCTACTTATTTCCACCCCTTTTCGTTAATTTATAGGGCCACGAAAAAAATTTGGAGGGATGAAAAGGAATATTTTGGCCTTAACATTTCTTCAGAAGATCTACAGAAGTGAAAAGTTAAAAAACATTAACATTTGGATCCAAGGGGGGGGGGGGGATGTGGGGGGGGGATTTTGTCCCTTAAAATGCAAAAAAAATCATTAAAAATGATCGATTTTTTCTGATTTTTCACAATTTTTCACTAATTTTCTACATATTCCAGCTGACAGACCCACCTCATCCTTCCTTAAACATCCCTCAACTAATAAAAAATATATAGGACAAAGCGGGTGGGGTGTGGGCGATTCCGAAGCCCTTGCAAGAAGAATTTTTTTCAAATATTGACAAGAAATAATTTCTACCCCTTTACATAAAATATGGCAATATTGAAGGACATAGAAGAATCCGTATATTTAACTTTAAATGTGTAAAGATCAGCCCAAAAAATGAAAGTTATAGCTGCATATTTGCCAATTTGACCAACTGAGCTGTGAATCTTCCATTTTCTTGCAAGGGCTTCAGAATCGCCCACACCCCACACGCTTTGTCCTAAATATTTTTTTTAGTTGAGGGATGCTTAAGGAAGGGTGAGGTGGATCTGTCAGCTGGAATATGTAGAAAATTAGAGAAAAAATTGTGAAAAAATCGATCATTTTTAATGATTTTTTTGCATTTTAAGGGACAAAATCCTCCCCCACATCCCCCCCTTGGATATATTATATTTCGTCACCATTTCTCCTATATTCTCTATGGAGTACAAGAGTAAAGTGGTCTTCAGAACATTTCAATCACAAAATGAGAATATACATTTTAAAGAGAATCTAAAAAATAATTGATATATGAATTTAAAAAAAAAACGTTGGAGCAAATTTTGAGAAAATCGAAAAAAAAACTGAATAAAAATAAAATAAAAAAAAAAGATTAAAAAAAAAAATGCTTTTATTTAAATTGAACTAAAAAGAGAGAAATAAGAGAGAAATAATTTAATTGTTCTTGTTAAAATTTTTTAATATTTATGACTTAAAATAAAAGCGTGGGGCGCTTCGAAGTGATTCCGAGGCTCGCGCCCCACGCTTTTATTTTAAGTTCAATTTAAATAAAAGCATTTTTTTTAAATCTTTTTTTTATTTTATTTTTATTTTAAGCTTTTTAGTCTTTTTTCGTGTGATTTTTTTAAATTAACTTTCAAAATTAGAGGCTTTTAAATAACATCGGGGAATTTTCTAAAATTGTCTAATTAGCGTAGAGCTTTAAATAAAGGACATTAGTTTGGACTATTTTGATTTGCTTCAATTGAAAAATTATTCAAAATCATAAAAAATGACCCTTAAGTATTAAATTTCACACCTCTAGCTCATCGGGAAGTGTCCTAAACAAAGTCTCAAAGTTAGTGACCTTGAAAGAGTAAGTTAAATAAAAGCATATAAAAAGTGCATTGGTAAAGTCCTAGTACTCTTTGGTCGATTTTGTTTAAAAGCTTCGTGTCACGTCTAACTTAAATATAAAATTTCAACCTCATAGCTCAATTTCTTCATGCTTAAAATTGAACAGACACACACACACACACACACCCACAGACAGACCATGTCGCGAAAATCACTTTTTTTTGGAATGTGTGCATAAGGTCCGAAGACCTATAATGACCAGTAGTCACATGCAGCCAGGAAGAAAATAAAAACAAAGGGAAACTCAAATGCGGGAACTGAGAAGATGCCTGTTGAGATTAGACTTGAAAGTCTGAAGATTGTAGGTTTTGGGGAAGATAGACGCAGGGAGCTTGTTCCAATCACGACAAAGGACAAAGGGAGATTGGAATTGACTAGTTATGTTAGTTGAGAGATGGACAGCATAGGGATGCTGGAACGATGCCTCCCTCGTGATCCGTGAATATGTTAGCAAGCAGGTAGTTTTGGAAATTGAATGAAACGCAACGAGGCCCAGGTTGAATTTGTACTCGATTTTCAGTATTTGTTTTAAAGAGGATTTATATACTTTTTTCACTGGAAAACCATATGCATTCAAATGTCTATTTCAGTTGTGCCAACAACACGCAATTAAAATCTCAACTTTTCAAATTTTGACAATTAGGCCCTTTTGCAAATGGACCATTCAAATATTAAAAGCGGCGTGTCCGTCCGTCTGTCTGTCACGCTCTATTTAACCAACTTCCCGTTGCAATGTTGAAACGAAATTTTGCACTCTTATGGGGAGTCCCGGAGAAATACTCGAGTCCCGAAATTCCTAAAACTTTTAGAGTTATTAATTCCTAAAGTTACGATTTCTCCCATAGGAAATGTATAATTATGTATTCTTTGCATTTGTGTATTCTGTGCATGCTCAATATAGGGAACGACGTTGACGGGGAAACCGCGCAACGCCCACACTTCTGCCGACAAGTGGTGGGATGGGATGCCATTCCTCCCTTCCTCTGGTTAATGAATCTGTTATTATTAATTTTTTCATTTGAACGTTTGATTTCATTTTAAATTGAATTCAACCAGAGAGAGATTTTATTTTTTAAACATATTATTACGTTACACAATCGTTATTCTGAATTTGCGAATAAATCAAACAAAATTAATTTTGTCGCATTGAAATGACAAAATGAAAACGAAATAAAAATCTTTGGAGTGGGAAGGCAGCCAGCGAGCAAATTGAGCTTTGGGGGGGTTCTTCTGGGGCGCTCTTATAAAGCGCTGCGAATTGAACAAGGGAACATTAATTTTTTGCATCCTACCAGCTAAGGACCAGTCAAGTAGTCTCTCCAACAGAAAGGCTTCGGAATTGTAATATTAAAACACGTTGGTTGTTGGACTTCTTGTTTCTGATCATTTCATCAATTTTAAAAACAAAACATGATAAAACATTTCTACTTTCTCTTACCTCTATATATAGAGAGAGAAAGTATTGGATTCATGTCAAAAATTCCATGTCGAGATTTTGACGGATATACACGTTTTGAGATCCCCTGAATCCAAAAAAGGGGTTTTTGCAACATGGTCTGTCTGTGTGTGTGTGTGTGTGTGTGTGAACAAAATATCTCAAGAATGGAGAGAGCTAGGAGGTTGAAATTTTATATTTAAGTTAGGCGCCTCCCTGGCACGTGACACGAAGATTTTGATCAAAATCAGTGTATTAGACACTATTTAAAACTTATTGCAACTTGCACCGTCTCGTCGAAAGTCCCGTCCTATTTCCATGAAATTGTCATATTCTCTTTGTTATTAACAAAACGGCTAAAAACGTTAGGAAAACCTTGCTGGAAATTAAACGTGCCTTGTTCACAAGATATATTCAGTGCAATATATTGTATTTAAGAAATAATACAATAAAAGTTGAAATTTAACGAATTTTTCAAATATCAATATATTGCACTGAATATATCTTGTGAACAAGGCACGTTTAATTTCCAGCAAGGTTTTCCTAACGTTTTTTATTGCGTCTTCAGCCGTTTTGTCAATAACAAAGAGAATATGACAATTTCATGGAAATAGGACTTTCGACGAAACGGTGCTAGTTACAATACAATACAATTTTAAAGAGTGTCTAAAACACTACAGATTGCGACTAATCACAATGAAGAATCATAAAACCGAACTGAGCTATATCAATTACAAATAAGCAAAGACTAACATGTTATTTAAAAAGGCAAATTCAACGATCGATGCTTAAATTAAAATGAAGGCGATTTCTTTTTAGATGTTTCGAAAATAAAAAAATCTGGTGTGACTGGCGCACAGCACACAACTCTCTCTTACCTTCGGTACTCGAAAGTTGTTAAGCCAACATACTACATCTTCCTTCCAAGACGAGGACTTCGTCTTAAAACATTCTCCTCATTTTGATCATCGAATAACTTCTTTATAAAATAACGATTTCCACGAATCCTTCCTCCGCTTCCAAATTCAATTTCATAAGATCTTGATTCGATTTTCAAGATGTATAATTTATAAGTATGGGAAAATATTTATATTTTGTTGCCATGGCAACCATTTCTCCTATCTTTTCTATGGAGTACAAGAGTAAAGTGGTCTTCAGAAGATTTCAATCAGCAAAATGAGAATATACATTTTAAAGAGCATCTAAAAAATAGTTGATTTTTGAATTTTAAACAAAATTGTTGAAGCGAATTTTGGGGAAATCGAAAAAAACTGAAAAAGTGCCTCAGTAAAGTACTAGTGCTCTTTGGTCGATTTTGTTCAAAAGCTTCGTGTCACGTCCCATAGGGGGTGCCTAACTTAAATATAAAATTTCAACCTCCTAGCTCTTTTCGTTCTTGAGATATTTTGTTCACAGACAGACACCCACAGACAGACCATGTCGCGAAAACCACTTTTTTGGATTCAGGGGACCTCAAAACGTGAAGATCCATCAAAATCTCGACATCGAATTTTTGACATGAATCCAATACTTTCTCTCTCTATATATTAACATATATATGGGTGATTCTTTTACAAACCGAACACTTTCTGACTGACATGTTTTTGATTTGGATGAAATTTTTTTTACGGGTTCTATAACGAAAAAAAGATAGCCATCCGCGAGGATTTCTTTTCTTTAATATTTTGGGAAATATCGAGGGTCGAAAAATGTTAAAATTTGATGATTTTCTGCCTAGACGCTCACTTTAAAAATTCATAACCCTGCTTCTATTTGAGTTAGAAAAAAACTTTTTACCATTTTAAAGTTAAAAGAGTGAACTTTAAGAAAAAAAGTTTCCCCACCAAAATTTATTAAAGATTTCACATTGTTATCAACAATTGAAATCTTAAAATCGATTTTAACAATGGGGCCCCCACTGTATTGCATTTTTATTATAATCATCGCATTCTACGTCGAATTTTTATACCGATAACGGTTTTTTAATCGATGGAGAATCAATTAGTACTATTGAAAAAGAATCCCGCCAAGTGCTCTCATGCGGTAAAATGACGTCATATCAAAAATAAGAAAAAAGTCCGAGTATTGAACCACTTTTCCAAAACTATATTTAGATTTAATGTAGCTTTTTTATGGTCAGGTGCAGCTATCCGTTGCACATTTAAGGGCTATTGATTTTTTTGCCTAAAAATGAGTTTTCGAGAAAAAAACCGTACCTTTGGAGCACTTACTCGGGATTTTTTTACTTATTCTATTAGAGGTTTTCTTTCTGCACCAAATGACATCCCATTTAGTCTGATCTGATTAGCCGTTCGGAATCTACAGGGGTTTAAACTTTCAAATTAGAATTTACCGCAGCACGGTAAAATAAAAATGGTAGGGAAAAAATAAATGGGTGAAATCTTTAGCTGAAAACTCATTCTTTCTAACCGTATATTTCCTCATAATTATACCTCTTAAGACAGAGGAGTTAATTCAAGCCGATAAACTTGTTCGTTCATGCTCTAGGGCAAGAAAAAATCTTTGCACCAAAAAGTTTATCGGCTTGAATAACTCCTCTGTCTTAAGAGGTATAATTATGGGAAATATACGGTTAGAAAGAAGGAGTTTTCAGCTAAAGGTTTCCACCATTTATTTTTTTCCTATCATTTTATTTTACCGCGCTGCGGTAAATTCTAATTTGAAAGTTTAAACCCCTGTAGATTCCGAACGGCTAATCAGATCAGACTAAATGGGATGTCATTTGGTGCAGAAAGAAAAACCCTCTAATAGAATAAGTAAAAAAAATCCCGAGTAATTAACTCCAAAATTAGTTTTTTTCTCGAAAACCTCATTTTTTAGGCAAAAAAATATCGAAAAATAGCCCTACTTGTGCAACGGATAGCTACTTGACCATAAAAAGCTACATTAAATCTAAATATAGTTTTGGAAAGAGTGGTTCAATACCTCCGGACTTTTTTTCTTATTTTTGATATGACGTCATTTTACCGCATGAGAGCACTTGGCGGGATTTTTTTTCAATAGTACTAATTGATTCTCCATCGATTAAAAAACCGTTATCGGTATAAAATTCGACGTAGAATGCGATGGTTATAATAAAAATGCAATACAGTTGGGGCCCCATTGTTAAAATCGATTTTAAGATTTCAATTGTTGATAACAATGTGAAATCTTTAATAAATTTTGGTGGAACAATTTTTTTCTTAAAGTTCACTCTTTTAGCTTTAAAATGGTAAAAAAAAGTTTTTTTTCTAGCTCAAATAGAAGCAGAGTTATGAATTTTTAAAAGTGAGCGTCTAGGCAGAAAATCATCAAATTTTAACATTTTCGACCCTCGATATTTCCCAAAATATTAAAGAAAAAAAGAAAATCCTCGCGGATGGCTATCTTTTTTTCGTTATAGAACCCGTAAAAAAAATTTCATCCAAATCAAAAACATGTCGGTCAGAAAGTGTTCGGTTTGTAAAAGAATCACCCATATATATGTTAATATATAGAGAGAGAAAGTATTGGATTCATGTCAAAAATTCGATGTCGAGATTTTGATGGATCTTCACGTTTTGAGGTCCCCTGAATCCAAAAAAGTGGTTTTCGCGACATGGTCTGTCTGTGTGTGTGTGTGTGTGTCTGTCTGTGAACAAAATATCTCAAGAACGAAAAGAGCTAGGAGGTTGAAAATTTATATTTAAGTTAGGCACCCCCATGGGACGTGACACGAAGCTTTTGAACAAAATTGACCAAAAAGTACTAGTACTTTACTGAGGCACTTTTTCAGTTTTTTTCGATTTCCCCAAAATTCGCTTCCAACAATTTTGTTTAAAATTCAAAAATCAACTATTTTTTAGATGCTCTGTAAAATGTATATTCTCATTTTGTGATTGAAATCTTCTGAAGACCACTTTACTCTTGTACTCCATAGAAAAGATAGGAGAAATGGTTGCCATGGCAACAAAATATAAATATTTCCCCATACTTATAAATTATACATCTTGAAAACCGAACCAAGATCTTATGAAATTGAATTTGGAAGCGGAGGAAGGATTCGTAGAAATCGTTATTTTATAAAGAAGTTATTCGATGATCAAAATGAGGAAAATGTTTTAAGACGAAGTCCTCGTCTTGGAAGGAAGATGTAGTATGTTGGCTTAACAACTTTCGAGTACCGAAGGTAAGAGAGAGTTGTGTGCTGTGCGCCAGTCACACCAGATTTTTTTATTTTCGAAATATCTAAAAAGAAATCGCCTTCATTTTAATTTTAAGCATCGATCGTTGAATTTGCCCTTTTAAATAACATGTTAGTCTTTGCTTATTTGTAATTGATATTCGGTTTTATGATTCTTCATTGTGATTAGTCGCAATCTGTAGTGTTTTAGACACTCTTTAAAATTGTATTGTATTGTAACTAGCACCGTTTCGTCGAAAGTCCTATTTCCATGAAATTGTCATATTCTCTTTGTTATTGACAAAACGGCTGAAGACGCAATAAAAAACGTTAGGAAAAATCTTGCTGGAAATTAAACGTGCCTTGTTCACAAGATATATTCAGTGCAATATATTGATATTTGAAAAATTCGTTAAATTTCAACTTTTATTGTATTATTTCTTAAATACAATATATTGCACTGAATATATCTTGTGAACAAGGCACGTTTAATTTCCAGCAAGGTTTTCCTAACGTTTTTAGCCGTTTTGTTAATAACAAAGAGAATATGACAATTTCATGGAAATAGGACGGGACTTTCGACGAGACGGTGCAAGTTGCAATAAGTTTTAAATAGTGTCTAATACACTGATTTTGATCAAAATCTTCGTGTCACGTGCCAGGGAGGCGCCTAACTTAAATATAAATTTTCAACCTCCTAGCTCTCTCCATTCTTGAGAACGGCTAATCAGATCAGACTAAATGGGATGTCATTTGGTGCAGAAAGAAAACCTCTAATAGAATAAGTAAAAAAATCCCGAGTAATTAACTCCAAAATTAGTTTTTTTCTCGAAAAACCTCATTTTTTAGGCAAAAAAAAATATCGAAAAATAGCCCTACTTGTGCAACGGATAGCTACTTGACCATAAAAGCTACATTAAATCTAAATATAGTTTTGGAAAGAGTGGTTCAATACCTCCGGACTTTTTTTTTCTTATTTTTGATATGACGTCATTTTACCGCATGAGAGCACTTGGCGGGATTCTTTTTCAATAGTACTAATTGATTCTCCATCGATTAAAAAACCGTTATCGGTATAAAATTCGACGTAGAATGTGATTATTATAATAAAAATGCAATACATTTGGGGCCCCATTGTTAAGAATCGATTTTAAGATTTCAATTGTTGATAACAATGTGAAATCTTTAATAAATTTTGGTGGAACAATTTTTTTCTTAAAAGTTCACTCTTTTAGCTTTAAAATGGTAAAAAAAGTTTTTTTCTAGCTCAAATAGAAGCAGAGTTATGAATTTTTAAAAGTGAGCGTCTAAGCAGAAAATCATCAAATTTTAACATTTTCGACCCTCGATATTTCCCAAAATATTAAAGAAAAAAGAAAATCCTCGCGGATGGCTACTCTTTTTTTCGTTATAGAACCCGTAAAAAAAATTTCATCCAAATCAAAAACATGTCGGTCAGAAAGTGTTCGGTTTGTAAAAGAATCACCCATATAGAGGTAGGAGAAAGTAAAAAAATGTTCGTTTCAAATGAAACGCCCGAATGGCCATATAAATGATGTGCCTAATGCGCAATGCACCCATTTATTTGTTAAATGAACAAATTCTCCCCCTTGCATTGCGCATGCGCTCTCGCATCTTTCTTTCCCTTTACAAAACCTGATCGGTTTTCGATTCCACTTCAAATGGCCAGAAGAAGTTTTGATGAGATTTATTTGTTTGATTCTTAAACAAGCCACAAAACAATTCCATTAATTCCCGCGACGTTGCTTTGGATGGAGTTGGAAAGAAAAAAGGAGTCGAGGGCAGAAAAGAGAAATAAATATGACAAAAGGACATTTATTTATGTTGGAAAGATAATTAATGGAAGGAGGGGGGGGGTTCTCTTTTGTCTCTTTGCTTCCTTCTTCCTTCCTTCCACGATGTAGAGGGTAGGAGTTGATTTGTCACCGACCCCCTACCGCGAGTGCGGGCAATTCCCCCCTCCCCTCCCCTCCCTCCCTTTACTTTCTCTATCAGATATATATTTGCTTTAAACAAAAGTTGTTCAAAACAAAAATAATTTATTATTTAGAATTGGGTATAGGAGACTTTGCAGCCAAGGAAATAAACATCAACAGCCCTTGCTACTCATGCTTTGGACTCCTGGCACAGGTTCGATTTCCAAAATTTCGAAATACTCTATCAAGATGAAAATAATTTTCGCAGGGAATTTACCGAAATGGTGGCAATTAAAAAATATCGAAATGTCGCTTGCAACAATAAAGACGATATCCAGAGGCTTAGTGCCCTATATGAAGGAATTTTAAAATATATTAATATCTAGATTGTGATTATAAAAAAATAAACAAAACGCTTATCAGAATTAAGATATATATTAAGTAATTTAATGATAATTAAAAATAATTTATTTCTAAGTTTTATTTTTAAAAAAACGGGATCAATTTATATAATTGGGGAAGAAAAAAAAAAAAAAACATTCTTAGGTATATTAACCCATGCAAGGAGGGAAGACCGTCCATTGATTGTAATAAGTCATAAGCGAACAAGTTACTCTTAATACATACAGCCCAATTAAAAATTGTATAACTTACAATGATAAATAAATATAATACTGTCAACCTTGTATTCTAACAATTAATTGTAAGTACCGTCATTTTATTGTTAAATAATATAAATATTTGTTAAAAGAATCGTATCATTGTTTATAAATAAAGATTATACAATTTGTGTTTGAAAATAAATATTCTGACCACAGGTCCTGAGGAAGGTCGTGACTTGCGACCGAAACGTCGACGATTAATAATTAAATAAGTTTTTTATTTAATTTCCTTGGCTGCAAAGTCTCCTATACCCAATTCAAAGTCTACAGCCACTTCTCATCACTAGTTTTATTATTTAAATAGAAATAATGGCATTAATCAAGCAAGGATTTTCTGCTCTGAGGTCGGCGATTCGGTTCCCAGCCCAAACTATTAGAATTTATTTCAATTTTTTTTTTTTTGAAGTCTGAGGCCTGAACAATTTATGTGGGGACACGAAAAGAGTATCGATACTAGTACTTTTTTTACTCGATACTTTACTCACATGGGTACTTGATTGCCGGTATCGAATGAAAAGTAGGCCTACTCATTCAAATATAGTTTTTTTTTTAAGTTTTTTCGGCATCTTAGGTCATATAGACAGACTTTAAACGTTATACAAATATTTTAATTTTCTTCCAAAGAAAATGCGATTTTCTTTTCTATTTTTTTTTTCTCTCGATATAAATAATAAGTTTTTTTTTTTTTTTTTTATTCTTTCAGGCCATTGACCAGAGGTCATTCCGCCAACTTTCTTTTACATACAATATTTACAAAATACATGATAAAAATACATTCATATAAAAGCCAATTAATATAAAAAATACATACATATACAAAAACACATTCGGAAGTAGAAGATCTAAAAAAAACTGTTCAAAAATACATATAATAGCAAATAAAACATTCAAAATAAATAGTCTAAGAAACATTAATATAAAAACATAATACAAATAACACATTCCAAAATAATAAGTTGATATACAGTATGAGTGGTGTAGATGCAGAACTCACACTCTCCACTTTTGGTAACTTTACAGAAAACGCAAAAAAGTGTTTGTTATTGATAAACATGTCATATTGTTGTAATTTCTTTTTTAATATCATCCTCATATCATTAAAAGTTATCTGCAACCAAGGAAACCCCTAACGTACGTATTACCAGTATTGTGAGAATTTAACTTTGAAATTCGGATAATGTGAGTTTTGCAGCAAACGCTTTTGGAGAATGTGAGTTTTGAAACAAAATCGTCGAGCACAATCACCCAACCAGTACCAAGAAAATTATTGGAGTTTGATTAAGCTAATATCTGGGTTTTAAAAATAGGCACACATTGATTTTTGTAAATTTTATTATGATAAATAAATGCAAAAACATCTGCCTTAACATCTGACTATTTGCTTGGTACATAATAGGCTAAATATTTAAACATTGGTAGTATTAATCTCTGCAATTTGGAATTGAAAGGCCAAGACCAGCAATCCCATGATGCTTTGGGTGCACTATAAGCTCTGTGATTGGTTGGATTGGAGAATGTGGACTTTGCTGCAGAACAGCTGTTGGATAATGTGAGTTATGAATCAAAACTCTATTTTAAACATTTTATTTACAGCGCATAAAGTGAGTTTTGGTCCAAATCAATGTTACTGTCCTCTTCAGCTTTAGAATACGCGTAAGGTGATATGCATAACTCAATATACTCAAAAATTGGAGAATGTGAGTTTTGCATCTACACTGGAAAATTTGATCCTTTTTAATAAAAACCCTTTAATCACCCCGTAATCATTGTGTTAAAGAATAATTAATCTTTTGCCTTTAATTAATTAGCTGGAAGGTCTAGAATGAAATGCAATTTTTCCCTTGTATTCCAATGGGGGAACACTAACGCCATCTCTTGCCGTCTCAAGTCAATCCTGTTTTAACGGTTTTTCGAGACGCGCACCTTAAGGCATTTGGATACCAAATGGCTTAAATAGAAATGCCTGGACCCCAAATAGATATTTTAATAATTAACGTCAAAGACTTAAATGGCCTGAGTTGCCGAAAAGACTGTGTGAATGTGTGAGTAAATAAATATTTTTCTGGGTTGTTCCCCGAAAACGGTGAGTTCATTTTATTTAAGAGCATATAGCCATTTAGTGTAATTTGAAAGTCAATTTGGACCAGCGGCTACTATAGATATATTTATATACGATCTACATCTCGTGGCTCCGAGTCTAAGGATTGAGGTTAACTCTCCTTTTTTATACAAATTCAAGTTGAAGGCTTTGCCCAATGTTTTTTTTTTGTTTTTTTTACAGACTAATCAAATGCAATAGCGAAGGCCTAGATGTAGATTGAATGAATGAACGAACGAACGGTTCCATTTGCTTTTAAGCTTTTCTCGCTCTCTTGTTCTACGTACAGTACGGTATATAGATTTCCGATGTTGTCGACGGGGCTGCAAATGGCGCCGCGGCGCCCGCCGCCGGGGATGCGCCCGCTGCCATAGCAACGCAAAGTCAATCGATGAAGCGCCCAATGGAATGGCGAGCTCGGAGATTAGGCCTCTAATTCTCACAACCTTCTTCATGACATTTCCTTTTACGTACCTTTGTTAGTGATTATTCAAGCTCGTATTAACAAAAGTCAAATTCATTTTTGTTCTTATTTTCTGGTGGAGAAAAATAAAAGAGCAAAATGCATGAATTATCCCAAAAATAGACAAATAATTATTTGTTGGTGGCGCCTGTGCAATGGGCTGGAGATCCGGGGTTCAATCCTCGAGAGTCATGGTCCATCAACAAGTAAATATTCTTAATCTGAAGCGAGGCATTCGTTGAACATGGATATCCGTGTGCTTTGTAGAGTGAAATCTAGATAGACAAATCTAATTGGGTGTGTACCTCTAGCTCTACCTAGAGCACTGTAGAGGGAGCCTAGAGTCAAGTCTCCCTAGACAGCAAGCTAGCTCTATAGACTATATTTACAGCACGTTTCAACGGTAGATTTCTACTTTCTCTTACCTATATATGTAACTCCTGCTAAATTTATTACAAGTTATGGATTTTATAGTTGGAAGAATGGCAGCTAGTTATTATTTCATTTCATAGGCCCTCTATGCTGACGTTTCGGGCTTGGTTAAGAGGATTCAGGAGCGACGTCTAAATGTACTAATGTAACTAAAAAAAACTAGACTATTTTAAGGAATTTTTCAATGGGGTTTTTTTTAAATGAATTAAATTCATAAGACGATAAGGAGAATAAAAACCAGCAAAGTTTTCTCAGTCAGGACTCCAATTTATTTGCAAATATTTCGGCTCCTATACAGGGGCCATCTTCAGTGCATATATGAAATTTATGAGAGAGATTGTCAATTGGGTAAAAATATATTTGAGAAAACATTTGAGCTCATGCGCTCAAATGTTTGCAAATAAATTGGAGTCCTGACTGAGAAAACTTTGCTGGTTTTTATTCTCCTTATCGTCCTCAACTACGATTCCCAGCTAAAAACAACTACTGTAAATTCATAAGGGATTAATGGGACATCGAGCTATAATTTTTTTAATGACTTATTAAAAAATTATCGTAATTAATTTTTTTGTTATCAAGCAAATACAAAAAACAATCTGTCCCAATAATCTTTAATTTTTTTTAAATTTAAAAATGAATTTACTGTTATTAATCACATATTAATTAAGAAATTTTTAAAATAAGCTTATATGATTTATTTAAAAATCAACTGACAAATTAGTTCAGCATTCTTGCAATAGATGGCAGGCTAGTCTAATAGACGATATAGCTAAAAGCCTATATTTGGCATATATTTTTATGCTTTTATAAAAGATACATAATATATAATAACATTTATAAAGTATTTATTGTTAAAAGATCAATGAAAATCAACCAAATGCATTAAATATTATTAGCTATCATTCTGACATCTCTTGGCAAATGTTTGAATTACTTGATTTTTTGGGCATGATTTTTATGACACACAACGCCATCTTAGCGGGAAAAACATGCGTAACACCTTTGCTCCCGTAGCCATCCTCAGACCTTGCCTATCTTGATAGGCTGCAAGCTCTGAGGATGGTCTTGACCGAGACCGAAACGTCACCATAGAGGGCCCAATAAATGAAATATTAACTAGCTGCCATTCTTTTAACGATTATCCAACTATAATATTCACATCTTGTAATAAATTTAGCAGAAGTAAGTTAAGGAAAATCTATCAAATGGCTGCAAATAGTCACGTGTTTTAACGAAATTGAATGATAATCGCAGAACTGAGAATACCATTAGAAAGCTTCCTAAAACGAGAAGTTTCTGTGAAATCTGCCAAACTCAGGCTTAAAGAATATTATTGTAAGAGAAAAATAAAACTTTTCAAAATGTCGACCTTTGTAACCGAAGAGGTTTAGAATCTTTTCTCGCACTGAATTCTTTATAATGAGCTTTCCAACGATGTTTTCAAATTAGCAAAGGTTTAGGAATTAGGACCGTATTTAGAACCAACCTCCCGGAGTTTGGCGATTTGATCCTGTTACATGCTGGATATCAAGAAAGATGTCGAGATTTTGACGGATATACACGTTTTGAGTCCAAAACAGAGTAATGCTGAGTCCTGAACAAATCAATCACTCAATCCAATGAATATATTGAAAACAGTGCTACCAACAATTAGGGATAAAAAAATTTTTTTCTTTTTTTTTTTGCTGATTTATTATTATTTTTTTAAATCTCAACTTAATAAATCATTATTTATATTTTATTGGCTCAAATTATAGCTGGGATGCGATTTCCCCTTTCGCTCGCTTCCCATTTATTATTTATTTAAATAAGGTCAGACATTTAAACATAAATAATCTCTCTGTCTCTCCTGAACGCGCCCAATCTCAAGGTTTCCTTTTTGATTTTATTTAAAGAATGAAGAAAATTTCATTTTTTTATTTTTTCTTAATTTAAATAAAAAAATCTGGTGTGACTGGGGCACAGCACACAACTTTCTCTTACTTTTCGGCAATCGAAAGATGTGCACCGTGCTTGTCACACCAGATTTTTTGTGTCGAGACCTAATAAGGATGCCTGGACCCCCTAATTGGGTTGTATTAAAATTTATGGCCTGAGCAGAACTGCGCATGGGAAAAAAGTCTGAGTGTTAAAAAAAAAGGATCCAAGGGCAAAATGAAAAGATTCATTTTAAAGAGCATCTAACGATTAATTGATTTTTGAATTTTAATCAAAATTGTCGGAGCGAGTTTCGAGAAAATCAAAAAAAAAAAAAAAAAACTGAAAAAGAGCGCCAAAGTTGAGTCCCGCCCATGCGGATTGTGCTTGTGATTATTTCAGTGTTTGAATTATGGGAAAAATAATCGATTATCCTCCTCCTGATTGGATAACAAAAAGCATTGCACAACAACAAAAACAAAATGATAAATAAATTTATTCGATGTCATTTTGTATTCAATGTTTTGAATATTTTCTTGCTTTCTAGGGGCGCCACCGCACAGAGGTCCGAATTGAGAAATGCGGCCAAAATGAAAATAAATAAATAAACTTTAGAATTAGTGGGAAAAGCCAAAGCCCAGCCAAATGTATGCAGAAATGTTAAGGGCAAAAAGGATTTAGCTGCTAACAGGGGAGAGACAGACAGACAGGCCCCTTTAGTCAGCATTCGACCTCGGAATTGAATTTATTATATAATATTTTGTCATTTATTAAAACGTTGATTATTTTTCATTTAGAATAAAGTGTGGTTGATGTTTTTTTTTTTTTTTTCCCCCCCGCCGTTGGTCTGATGTATGGTAACTACAATGAGTATTTCTTTATTAAACAAAATAGACAGAGAGAAATCCCGTTTAAAAATGATTTCACTTTTCAGCATTTAAATTCAAAGCCAATGGACGAATAGGCCAGTCAATAAAGACAAAAAAAAGGCCTTAAATCGCAAAACGTAAAGTATTCCTGCATTTTTGGTATGTAATTTAGACCCCTTGGGGGAGTGCGAAACCACATTTTGCAATTAAAAAAAAGTTGTGCTTCCCGCGTAGTACGAGAAAAACTGCGTAATTTTCGCACTTTTTTCAGTTTTTGCAGTTTAATTAAAAAAATATGGGCTTTTTGACATTAGTTGCTTATAGCATTTTTAAAGTATATTAAATTTGAAACAATTCAAGCCAACTTGCAGCTCAGTATCTCTAATAGTTTTTGAGATATGATGATTGAAAAATGTACAAGATTTTCACAAATGTTACAATTTTCAGTTTTGCTTATGTTTAAAGCCGAATATCGACTTAACCGCTCAAGATTAGAGAAAGGTTGAAATAAATTGAGTTTTAGCACATTTAATTACCTTTCATTTAAGCGCAGTACGGGGTCAGTAACCCTTGTAGTTTTCTTGTAATCGTAAAAAAAAACAAAAATTGCAGTAATAGTCCAGTCAAATTTCACATTAAATTTGCAAACGCGAAGTAACGCTGCATTTTTGGTATGTTATTTGGACCCCTTAGGAGAGTGTGAAACCACATTTTGCAATCAAAAAAAGTTGTGCTACCTGCGTAATACGAGAAAAACTTCAAAATTTTCGGACATTTTTCAGTTTTTGCAGTTAAATTAAAAAAAATATGGGCTTTTGACATTAGTTGTTATTATCATTTTTAAAGAGCATTAAATTTCAAACAATTGAAGCCAAACCTTTCATTTAAGCACAAAACGGGGTCATTAGCTCTTATAGTTCTCCTATAAACTTAAAAAACAAAAATTCCAATAATACAAGTTTTTAATAACCTTACATGAAATTGCATCATATCTCAAAAACTATTAAACTTACAAAGCTGTGGTTTGGCTTCAATTGTTTGAAATTTAATGCTCTTTAAAAATGATAATAACAACTAATGTCAAAAGCCCATAGCTTTTGTATTAAATTGCAAAAACTGAAAAATGTCCGAAAATTTTGAAGTTTTTCTCGTATTACCCGGGAAGCACAACTTTTTTTTATTGCAAAATGTGGTTGGTTTCACACTCTCCTAAGGGGTCCAAATAACAGACCAAAAATGCAGAGTTATATCGCGTTTGCGAATTTAATGTGAAATTTGACTGGACTATTACTGCAATTTTTGTGCGAGGCAAAAGACTCAACGATTCCCGCTGACATTTCCCGCAGAGCTTTTTGTCCTTCGATTCCTTCCTTTTAGATTTTATCTCGTAGATAGATATTTCTATTTACGTATTTTTAGAAAATGAGTTCTCTTATCAGGATCACAATTTGTCACAGACTCAATCAGTGCATGTTGTTGTTGTTGTTGTTGTTGTTCCCCCTCCAATTGGAGATGATATCTCCCCCCTTTTTTTATTTTATTTTTAGCATGCAAGGAGAGAGAAAAAATGAATTTTCGCTCGCGTGATCAAATCTAATCCAATTATATATAAAATTATTTCATTTTTATGTTATTTGTATTATAATAGATATATCAAAAGTTTGATGACACGAAGACAAAACTTTTATTTGTTATTAGAGCGATATGATTAAAATAAGGCGAGGAGGGGGGGGGTGGGGGGGGGGCCGGGACGAATAATTCCGCGTATGCCCCTGAGATGCGATCTTTCATCAATTCCATGTCAAAGAACACATACAAATACAATTTTAAAATTAATTTTTTTTTTTTACTTTCTCTTACCTCTCTATATACAATATTAATATATATAGAGAGAGAAAGTATTGGATTCATGTCAAAAATTCGATGTCGAGATTTTGACGGATATACACGTTTTGAGGTCCCCTGAATCCAAAAAGTGGATTTCGCAAATTCGTCTGGGAATAAAATATCTCAAGAACGAAAAGAGCTAAGAGGTTGAAATTTTATATTTAAGTTGAGCACCCCCTTGGGACGTGACACGAAGCTTTTGAACGAAATCGGCCAAAGAATACTAATATTTTACTGATGCACTTTTTCAGTTTTTTTTTTCCGATTTTCTCAAAATGCGTTCCAAGAATTTTTTTTTTAATTCATAATTCAACTATTTTTTAGATGCTCTTTAAAATGTATATTCTCATTTTGCCATTGAAATCTTTTGAAGTACACTTTATTCTAGTACTTAAAAGGTAAAAGGAGAAATGGTCGCCATTTTGGATACCAAATGGCTCAAATAGAAATACCTGGACCCCCCAATATGTATGTATACCCTGGTATTAATCAATAACGGATATCGTCAGTCTTAAGGGGGTTCAGGAGCGACGTCTAAACGTACTTTAAAAAAAAACTAGACTATTATAAGGAATTTTTCAATGCGTTTTTTTTTTAATGAATTAAATTCATAAGAGATTATTGGGACATCGAGCTATAATTGTTTTAATGACTTATTAAAAAATTATCGTAATTAATTTTTTTGTTATTGAGCAAATACAAAAAAACAATCTGTCCCAATAATCTTTAATTTTTTTTAAATTTAAAAATGAATTTATTGTTATTATTAATCACATATTAATTAAGAAATTTTTAAAATAAGCTTATATGATTTATTTAAAAATCAACTGACAAATTAGTTCAGCATTCTTGCAATAGATGGCAGGCTAGTCTAACAGCCGATATAGTATTAGCCTATATTTTTATGCTTTTATAAAAGATGCACTCTCGCTTGGATACCGAGTAAACAAACATCGATAGTTTTTCTCTGGTGCCCAAATCGTTTTTTTTTTAGTAATTTTAGTCTGATTCACGCTATTTCTATCAAATATTAGCTTGGTTTTTATACTCTTCTCGTCGATAATAAGGAATTTGGCGGTTTAGAGAAGAAAATTCGTCTTTTAAGGTAAATAGCAAATTGTTTATTGTTTTTTTTTTTTTTTTTTTTTTTTGTCTCTGCTCATTCTCAATTTCGGCGGTTCTCTTAATTGGGAATTGCGTCCTACTTTGTTCTCGAGCCGGTATATTAGTAATCTAATTACTGGTGTTTTTTTTTTTAATCTTGAATTATATCCAAGGGGGAATTGTTAGGCCTCTCAAGTATGAGTAAAAAACATAAGTGGGATAGTCTTACTGATCAAGCTGGGGAATGTTATGATTTAAAGTATGTGGAGGATAGTTACTCTAGAAGTGATTTTGTTGGGTCGTTTCCGAGATTCTTTCTCATTAGCCATGCTATAGAGGATAGAAACCTCTCGAAGGTTTCGCCATTTCTCGTTGAAAAAGTCTTATCTTATAAGGTAGGCAAGGTAAAGAATGTTAAAAAATTAAAGTCGGGCTTAATCTTAGTCGAAGTAGCCAATAAAGCACAAGCGATAGCTATTAAAAACTTAGACTGTTTCGCACCTGATATCCCTTTGAAGGTGGAATCCCATACTCGACTTAATACTTGCAAAGGAGTGGTTTACTGTACTGACCTTGTAGAAGTTGACACGGAGGAGATTTTAAGTGAGTTGAAGTCCCAAAATGTGACCGATGTACGTCGTATTACTCAGAAGTCGAATGGACAGATTAAAAACACGCCTTTGTTAATACTTACCTTTGACAAACCTGACATCCCTCTAAGGATCAAAGCTGGGTATCATTCCCTTTCTGTAAGGGAGTATATACCTAATCCAATGCGATGCTATAAGTGTCATGAATTCCGGCATGTTCAAAAATTTTGCTCTAAAGCCGAACCTGTTTGCTCTTTCTGTGGCCTGAAAAGTCATGTAGGACCCGAGGAAGTTTGTAACAGATTACCGAAATGTGTTAATTGTAATGGGGAACACAACGCGTATTACAAGAAATGTCCTGAATTTGAAAAAGAGTCGGCCATTACGGAGATTTCAATTAGGGACAAGATCTCGATCTTCTTGGCGAGGAAAAAATTTAACGAAAAATTGGCGGTAAAGGAGAAATCTTATGCTAGTATCGCTGATAATGCAGTTCGTCTAGATAAAAATAAATGTACCTCCTGTGAAAATCTTAAAGAAATCATTACTAATTTGGTGAGTCAAATTGATTCTCTGGCAAAACAAATAAAGGTTTTGACAGAAAATCAAGGAAAATCTAATACTAGGAATTCAGAAGGCATGGACATTACGATTAATAACGGCCCAGGTGAAATGGGGGTAACTACGGACATCGGTTTACAACCTAAATCCCAGACAAATGTCTTGGGCGAAGTTAACTTACCAGTAGAACAGGAACCATATTCGTACGACCTCTTTTCTGAGAATGAGGCTGAGGGAGCAATTGCTACAAATAGTTCAGGAAGTGAAAAAGGATCAGGTACGGCGAGACCTTGGAGGGAAAGATCACCTCAGAAACAATATTTAAGGAATAAGAATAATAACAAAGTTAATAAAAAGTCGAGTCGGAAGCATTAAATCCTCCTTAATATCAAATTTATAAATTTTAAATAATGGCTCTTATCATCCAGTGGAATTGTCATGGTTTTTTCGCTCATCTTGCAGAGATTAAAAAATTAATTGAAATGTTTAACCCTATCTGTCTATGTCTACAAGAAACTTATTTGATTCCGGAGCAAAATTATACATTAAAAGGATATAAAATTTTTAGGCGAGACAATATTTTAGGTCTAAGGAGAAATGGGGGAGTGGCTGTATTGGTGAAGGACAAATATTTTTCGAGAAAACATCAAATCAATAGTAATAGTTTACAAATTATTGCCGTAGATGTTAAAACGTCGAGTCAACTCTTTTTTACAATTTGTAATATTTATGTTCCACCTGACCAAGAAATAATTAAAACAGATATTGACGGTATACTCAACAATTTTAACAATAATTACTTCCTATTGGGAGACTTTAACTCACATAATTCCTTGTGGGGCTCTAACTCTATTAATATTAGAGGAAGAGTAATGGAAGCCATTTTGGTATACCATGATCTTGTTATTATGAATAATAAAGCACCCACTCATTTCTCTTCAGCACAAGGGACATATTCGTCAATAGATTTAACTCTGGCAAGCCCTTCTTTAGCGAGGAAATTCAAATGGTTCCCGCATCAAGATCTCTGTTCGTCTGATCATTTTCCCCTGATCATTGCTCCTCTGGAAAAAACAAAATTAAAGTTGGTTAACAATCAAAAGCTCAAAATTAAAAATGTCAACTGGGAGGTATTTAATTCGAACGTAAAGTTTGGTGACGATTCACTGATGGATGCCAACAATAAGATGGAAAATTTTAAACGAGCCGTTTTAGAAGCTGCGAAGGCGACTCTCTTGAAATTTCAGGGGAAACAGCATCCTCCTCCTGTTCCCTGGTGGAACGAGGACTGTAGGAGAGTTACACGGGAGAGAAGGAAGATCTTAAATAGGTTCAATAAATTTCCTACAAATGAAAATCTGGCTGCATTTAGGAAAGCTAAAGCTAAGGCTCGGCTAGTAATCAACAGTAGTAAAAGAAAATCTTGGCACGACTTTTTGGAATCCCTTAATCCTAACACTCCTAATACTGTCATCTGGAGGAAATTAAAGTCAGTTCTTGGGCAAACTAAGTCACCAGGTATTGCATTTTTGATATATAATGGAGGAATTGTTACTGATAGAAAAGAACTGGCTAATATACTGGCTAATCACTTTTGTACGGTCTCTTCGGATGTTAACTATAGTCACGAATTTCTGAGGCTTAAGAGCAATATGGAGGGAAATGTAATACTTTTTAACCGGACTAGTCATTTACTCAAGGAATATAACAGGCCTTTAACTCTCAAGGAATTAGAGCACTCGCTTAGAAATTGTAAGAATACATCGCCTGGATTGGACTCTATACCAAATGCTGTCATTAAAAATTTAAATTTCATGGCTAAATCCCGACTTCTCGATATATTCAATAAAATTTGGTTTGAAGGGGACTTCCCTGCCGAATGGCGACACGGCATTGTTGTGCCAGTCCACAAGTCTAACTCTCTTCCTCAGGAACCTCAAAACTTCAGGCCAATTTGTTTACTAAGTTGTCTGGGAAAAACAATGGAAAGGATGATCAATTATAGACTGAAATGGCTGTTGAAGAAGCACAATCTTATCTCCCAATATCAGTGTGGGTACAAGTCCCAACACTCATGTCTGGATCAAATAGTTAGATTGGAAAAATATATTAAAGATGGCTTTTTAGATAACAAACACACAGTAGCGGTGTTTTTTGACATCAAAAAAGCCTACGATACTACCTGGAGGTATATCATCCTAAAATTTCTTGAAGATAATGACATAGATGGCCCCATGGCCATTTATATACAAAATTTTTTAAAGGATCGGACTTTCCAAGTAAGGATCGGTAATGTCATGTCGGATGTCAAGATTCAAGAGAACGGTGTACCCCAAGGAGCAGTTATCTCTACAACCCTCTTTTTAATTGCCATTAATGGCATTGTGAAAAATATTGACTCTTCCATTGAAGTATCCTTGTTCGTGGACGACCTAGCCATTTACTTCTCTTCCGGCAATTTAAACGAGATCAAAAATAACTTGCAAATAGCTATAAATAAAATATATGACTGGTCTAAGACGACAGGCTTTAGGATCTCCGAAGAGAAATCGGCGTGTGTCCATTTCTGTCGGAAGCGAAAGGCCCATGTTGATCCTGACCTTTACTTAGGAAACCACAGGCTCCCTTTCACTGACTCATATAAATTCCTAGGGGTGACATTTGATAAGAAATTGACATGGATTGAGCATATTAAGAACCTTAAAACTAAGTGTATCAAATCACTAAGTGTACTAAAAATAATATCCAGTATAAAGTGGGGGGCGAATGGGAGAATTTTGCTCAACACGTACAGAGCTCTTGTTAGAAGCAAATTAGATTTTGGTTGTCAGGTTTATGGAGCTGCGTCAGCGTCTTCTTTAAAAATGCTTGACACTATTCATAATAGTGGTCTCCGAATCTCCCTTGGGGCCTTTAGGACCAGCCCGGTTGAAAGTCTTTATGCGGAAGCGTCTGAATTGAATCTAGTCTCACGCAGGTCTCTTCTCTCTTTAGGTTATGTTCTTAAAATTAGAAGCTTGGAGGACCACCCGTCGTATTCTAGCATATTCAATAATAACGCAGATCACCGGTATATGGCAAAGCCAAGGTCCCCTAAACCATTGTCTTTTAGATGTAACGAAGTTTTAAACGATCTAGGGCTCGTGAATATGCTTGATCATGTAGAAAATTTCTCCAATAATTGTACACCTCCCTGGTTGAAACCGAGTGCTTTATTCCTTCTTAATCTTCTGAAATTTACCAAACATGATACGCCACCTGTTGTCTATAAAACTTACTTTTTGCAATTGTTGAGCCGGTTCCCTTCATATAAGGTCGTATATACCGATGGAGCTAAAAGTGCCAACGGGGTTGGGTGCGCGTTTGTCGAGGATGACGCTGAGTATTGTTTCAAACTTAACAATTACACGTCCATCTTTGGTGCCGAGTTGAAGGCAGTAGAATTAGCACTGCGGGCAAATTGTCGTGGAAGGGTAATCATTGTGTCAGACTCTGCTAGTGCGCTGCAAGCGATTAATAGCTTTGATAGCAAGGTTCCCGTTATTTCTCGAATACACACCCTGATATATCAAACTAAGTCCCTAGGGGGCGATGTAATCTTCGTTTGGGCACCAGGGCACATTGGTATAGAGGGGAACGAGAAGGCTGACAGAGCTGCAAGGAAGGGATTGGAGAAGAGCGCTATAGATGACCAAAAAGTACATTTTGGTGATCTTAAAATAATAGTGAGGGAAGAACTGAAGGAAAAGTGGGAGAAAAGATGGGAAGAGGAAATTGTGAATCACCTGAGAAGGATAATGCCAAAAATAGACTTCCATAAAACATATTTGCAAGACTTATCTCGTCGGGAGCAAGTCGTGTTGACGAGATTGAGAATAGGGCACACTCGGCTCACACATTCCTACCTATTTAGACGGGAGAATACGCCTATATGCGACAGATGTCAAACGGCCTGGAATGTTCGACATATACTGATGGAGTGTCTGAAATATAATGATGAAAGAAGAGAAATGGGCTTACCTTCGAAAATAGAAGATTTGCTGAGTCCTAAATCCACGGAGAGGAAATTATTTCAATACCTAAGAAGAATAAATCTGTTTGGGGAAATCTAATTAGGAAGGTGAATATGATGAAAATAACGAAATAAAGTAATGAAGATGAAGAAATAATGAACAATGTGAATATGAAGAAAAGCGTTTTATTTTTTATTTATTTATTTTTTTTTTTTGTTTCTTGTTATATATTATAATTCGATTATTGTAATTTTTGGAAGGGCATAAAAGCCATGGCAGCTGTTCGCCCTAATAAATAGATAAATAAATAAATAAATAAAAGATACATAATATATAATAACATTTATAAAGTATTTATTGTTAAAAGATCAATGCAAATCAACCAAATGCATTAAATATTATTAGCTACCATTTTGACATCTCTTGGCTAATGTTTGAATTACTTGATTTTTTGGGCATGATTTTTATGACACACAACGCCATCTTATCGGGAAAAATATGCGTAACTCCTTCTGTCCTATTCCGCCTTAAACGAAATGATGTAAAATATCTTTCAGTTGGAATGTTGGAGTAAAAAGCCGCGTTGTGAGTTAGCAGGTAGATAATTCTCAAATAGAAAAGAGAACTCATTAAACAAGAGGGGAGGGATCGTCGCAATATTTGCGAATATCGTTGGGCAAGAGCGATAGATAGAGAGGGTAATAACTCACAAGTTACCACGCTCTTGTTATGTTATGTTTATTAACCCGTTATTATTTTAACCATTCTAGAAAAGAAAAGAAAAAAGATTCTTGACAGACAGAGAGAGGATCAAATCGTGGAACCATCAGCGGTTAGTTGTGTGTCTTGACTCTCTCTCTTCTCTCTCTCTCTCTCTCTGTGTGTTATCTGGACGCGTGTATCACGCAGCGCGTGAACAAAATGCACAAACACAACGAGGGGAGGGGGGGGGAGATACACATCCGCCCCCGCCATACAAACACACACACACACACACACACACACACACACACACACACACACACACACACACACACACACACACACACCACTAAAAATTAATTTTTTTTTTTTGAACTCGAAACCATCAATTGGTACAGGAAAAAAATTCGTTTTTTTTTTGCAGTGATTAATCTTTATGAATTCGTGAATGTCTACTCTGGCTAGAAAAAATAATATTAATAGAATTTGTGGTTAAATAAAGCCAAAACAAGAACACCGCGGGCTAGCGTCCCGTCAAAAACTAGTGTGACTGGTCGCACAGCACTCGACTTTCTCCAACCCTTCGGCAAGAGACAGATGTGTGTTCTGTGCTTGGCACACCAGGTTTTTTGTGTCGAGATATATTTAGTTTTCACCGATATATTAGAATTCAAGATATAAAATTTATAAACATGAAAAAGCCATTTTTTTTTCTCATTCACACACACACTCACAAAGTCTTTTCGGCTTCTTAGGCCATTTAAGGGGCTACGGGAGCGAAGTGGTTACGCATGTTTTTCCCGATAAGAGGGCGTTGTGTTCCTTATAATAGTCTAGTTTTTTTTAAAGTACGTTTAGACGTCGCCCCTGAACCCTCGCCAGCTGACTCGGGTCCGCCTGCGGCGAACCCTCGCCTTTCTTGATGAGAAACTGCGTGGCGTCTAGAGGGCGGGGGCTACGCCCCCTGGACCCCCTGCCAGCTGGCTCGGGCCCGCCTGCGGCGGACCCTCGCCTTTTCTTAATTATGAAAAGAAAATTATTATTACTAACAACTAAGTATTCCAGTCCAGTGCCTGCTTGAGGATTTGTTTACCTTCATAGAATACACAACTGCAAAGAATACTTAAATATTTCTCTATACATTTCCTATGGGAGAAATCGTAACTTTAAGAATTAATAACTCAAAAAGTTATAGGAATTTCGGGACCAGAGTATTTTTCCGGGACTCTCCATAACGTCCTCTATAAGACTGCAAAATTTCGTTTCAAAATTCCAACGGGAAGTTGGTCAAACAGAGCGTGACAGACGGACAGACGGACGGATAGACGGACACACCGCAATTATTATATATAGATAGATTTTGTTGGAACTTTGTTCGAGGGTTGGCAACTCCCTCTGGCGAGGCGAAGTTCAGCTTCAACTAAAAGCATTTCAATTTTTAAATTTTAGTTAAAAAAATAATTATTTTAATTTATAATATTTATTTAAATTAATTTCAATAATTTTTACAAGTTACGTGAGTGTCTTTATTAAATTGCACAAACAGAAGAGGGTTTCTGCATTACACGCCAACTATAGGCCAACTAACTACCCATAGGTGAAGCTACCGGCCCTTGGCATGTTTTTTCAAAGCCAAATCGAGACAGCCACGTAATCAAATAGAAATTTCTTATTGGAAGCTTTTATTATATTTGGCTGAATAACAATTGACTGAATATAACAAAAATTACCGTGCAATGATCACAAAAAGTGCAATTTCGATTCAAAAGGGGCTAGAGAGTCTACATGTATTAGGTGAAGGGAAATTTCTTCCCCCGTCAAAAGCAGCATTGCAATGCCCCCAAGGGAATTCAATTTCGAAATATAATTGTAAGCAAGCACAGCATTGATGGGAAGCCAATTCCAATCGGCAATTTATGATCGCCATTTGTTTACTTCACAAGGGCTGGGCGCGTTCTCAAAGGAAATTTAATTTCTTTTTTTTTTTTTTGAGAGTGAAAACAGAGAGATAGAGATTGCATCGACGCGATGATTAATTGCGTTTTTGGAGAGAATTGCCAGCGTCTTCTTGCAGTTGGCATTATTAATTAAACCTTTCCTGGAAGCCGTCGATCGTTCTTTTTAAAGATTAGTTCTTTTCGTCGTTCTTTATGATTTTAATTATAGAATATTCTATTTTTTGTCATTTTCGCCATCTTAGGCTTCAAACTTTTTGGAGCAAAAGAGACTTTTTGAGGGGACATCAAAATTTTAAATTTGTCTTTTTTGACCTTTTTGCTCCCTGATGACGTCATATATGAACAAATTTATTAATATTCATCCCTGATGGAATGAAATTGCTTAGGATAGATCCATTCAGATAGAAATAGATTAACAAGTAAGATGAATAAGAACAAGTGCTACCAACATAAAAAAGATAAAAATCCTAAAATTTTATAAAATTTGGTCAAATCCTATTTTTGTTGTTTCGAATGGATACCAAACGATGTATTTAAATTGATTACCGTTTTGAGTGCATAATAAAGAATCTATTCATGGGATAGCTTAATATTTAATAAAAAAAACAAACAAACAATGTTTAAATAATATTTAAATGTAATAACAAATAAAATTTGTAGGGGTTTTATTAAAGAGAAAATATTTCCTCGCCTTTATATAACTCAGAAAAGTTTTGGATCTATTTTTGGTTGAGATATAAATACCCACGATAAAAATTATCCAGATATATTTATTTATACCAAATGATTTAAATAAATATTCATCGATCGGTCTGCCTTGCCTCCCCATGAATTTAAGGTTACTAATATTGACATTTGTCAACACCTCTGACCTCTCGGGGGTCTTTTTGTTTAGGCAATTAAATGAAAAATATTAGCAAAAATAAAATTTTTATCTTTAAATAAATATTCTTTTAACTTAAAATATTAAATTTCTTTGTTAATTCAAAGAATATGAAAAACAATAGTGAAATTAGCAATGATGAAAAGAGCAGCCTAATAATGCCAATATTATCTTAAAAAAAAAGGAAGATTCTCACGGGGCTTAGCTTAATTCAAAATCGGCTTAGTGGTTGATGACGTGGCGTCCCTTTTACCTTTCCAAGTTTCTGGCCACGTGTCTGACCAACGCCTCGTTAAAATCACCCACCCTCACCTCACCTTCTTCCAATTATCTATCTCCCCCCCCCCCCTTCAATGTCATCATCAATTGAAAAATAAAACTTATTTCTTGTTCGGTCATAAATTGGAAGCTAAACCAAGTTCAAGACAGGTTATTGTTAGTTGAGGCTACGTTCACGTGTGTTTATTATTATTAACCAAAAAGAAATCATTTAAACAAGAAGAAGATTTATCGTTTTACTCAAATCATTATTTCTAAAACGATAAAATAAATATCTATAACTGCCCCTGAGGGCCTGAAATTTAATTAATAGAGCCTGAAGAGAGAAACAATATTTCAACAGAAAGGGTGAAAGTTTTTTTTTTTCTAAGGGTTATATTTAACATTGACACCGAACCTTATAATCATAAGCGATGGGGCCGAAAGATAACGGATAAATTATATATGTTTGAATTTCCAAGGCACAAATCAAAACGACGCCTCCTTTATAATCTTCCACCTGTATCTTTTCTTTTTTTTTTTACGCCTCTCTTCCTCTTCTTCTTTCTAAATGAAGATTATTAACACCTGATTAAATAATAATCATTCTACTGGTTTTCTTTTTTAATTTTACTAATGTTGGTCATATTGTTTTTAATTAAAGAATATATTTCTATTCTTCTAGAATTCATATTTTTAAATGATATTGTTGTTAAAATTTTATTTATTCTGTAGAGCTCACGGCCGCCTTAATTAATTTTTATTTTTACATTTGTTTCTATTATTGACTATTGTTGTTAATTAAGTATTAATAAAATTTTATATAAACAATTCGCTCTAGATCAACTTAAATTTTAATTATTCATTTAAGAGGTTATTCATCTAATTAAGAGATCGATACAAAAAAGAGATTATACATATTTATCTTTTGGATTCTATGTAGACTGACTGTACATGTACGTATGTAAAGAAAGAAGAAAAAAATACCTGGTAAAAATTTTTTTCTAACCTATTAATTTACTGTTTGATAGATATCAATGAAGACAAACAAAATAATGAATGTCTTTACACTTGAATTAAATAAAAAACTTAATTAATGATAAAGGATTTAATTTAAACAATGTTAATAAATGATAGCTATCTTCATGCTCGTACAATTAATTACAAAAGAGTTTATTTATTTTTTTATAGGTCTATTTATTAGAAACATCCTTTGAATTCATTAAATAAAAAAAAATTCTATTTTATCGCCTCTTTAAAAAAAAAAAAATATTGACCCATAAAAAAAAAGCGAGAAAAGAGAGAGAGTGCGATGATAAACATCCGTTGGTGTTGATTCTTGTAAATATTAATGAAATATTCTAAAACACCTTTCAGAAATTCTTTATATTATTAAATCATCGTTATTACATGTTATTAAAACCCACCATTAATATCTTGTTGCATAAAAACAGGCTAGTTAGAGAGAAGATCCTGTTTTGTGTTCGAAGGACCATTTTATAGGCAGGCAGCCACATCAAATTACAATGATTAAGAATAACCTGAGACTCATTTGTTTTCTAAATACCCTATAATCTTCTTCTTCTTCTCTCAAAAATTCTTGAGAAATTGTTTTCCTTTCGTCCTTTTTGCTTTTCACAAAAATTGAGGTTAGTTATTTCAATTTAATGTTTTTATGTTATTTTATTAATAACCCTCTTAAAATTTTAATTTATTTATTAAAAAAGATTTTAATTTGAAACTAGCCGCGGCGCCCGCCTTCGGCAGAATTCGCGCCCAGCGGAGGGCTTCGCCCCCTGGACCCCCTCACCTTTTCTTAAATAAGAAAAGAAAATTATTGCTACTATTCCGATTCAGGGCCTGTTTGAGGATTTGTTTACGTACATTCATAGAATACACAAATGCAAATATTTCACTATACATTTCCTATGGGAGGAATCGTAATATATGCAATTAATCTATATATATATATATATATATATATATATATAATTCTCTACAACTTCCCGTTGGAGTTTTGATATGCAATAAAGAGGACCTTCTCGGGATTACAGGAAAATTATTTTCATCCCAAAATTTCTAAAACTCTTTGAGTTATTAATTCCTAAAGTTACGGTTTCTCCCATAGGAAATGTATAGAGAAATATTTGCATTTGTGTATTCTATGAATTTAAACAAATCCTCAAGCAGGCACTGAATTGGAATAGTAGCAAAATAATTTTTTATTTAGATTTAGGGCAGATGGCCATTCGCTATTTATAATTTTCTTTTCTTATTTAAGAAAAGGCGAGGGTCCGCCGCAGGCGGGTGGCGCGAATTGAATTGATAACTCAAAAGGTTGTAGCAATTTCGGAACGAAAATAATTTTCCTGTAATCCCTACAAGGTCGTCTTTAAGCCTATAAAATTTCATCGGGAAGTTGGCTAAATAGAGCGTGACAGACAGACGGACGGACATTAGAGATATTACTATATAAATAGAATAGATTTCCAAAAGGTGTAGAATAAGGAAGGATAGGCCCTACATACAATACATATTTTAGAGAGCCCTTGACCTCCCTTGGCTCAGAGGTAGAGCATTCGCTTCTGGAGCCTAAGGTCAAGAGACAGGAATGGGGTCTAAATGGCCTCAGATGCCGAAAAAAACATTAAATAAAAAAATCTTTAGGAATTTTAATATTTATATTTTTGAATAACTTTTTAAAATAAAATATTACGTTGTTATTTGTTAATGGCCCTTTGGCCCTGTGAAGGGCGGATCTCCGACATAGATGTTGATGGAAATACACGTTTTAAGAGTCCCGCTGTCTGCGTTCAAAGCATGAATGATGAGACGGGATTATTCAAATATTTATATATTCTTGGCTCATGGCCATCTAACAACGATTAATATGCAAATTTATTTATTAACAAAAATTGCTCCTCCCCCCACCCCCACCCCCACCCCCCTTGTAGACTAGTTAAGGTCGTTAGCCTTGATAACTGTAACTGTAACTGATAGCTCCCTCTCTCTCAAGAAGAAAATTACAAAGAAGAAGAAGAAGAAAGAACATTGAAATCTCTTTCTATTCTTGACATTGGCATTGAAGCCAACCCAGGACCTCTAAACCAGGATAATTTTTCTATTTTTTTTTTTTTTTTTTGGCATCTGATCCCGTCTCTATGAATGAAATAAATTCAAAAGGGAGGCCAGTTGCTTCACTTCTGATTAACTATAATAGCTATCCCTCGGATAAACTGACTTTCACATCACTTTTCTCATATAGTTAAGCTAATCATATGATTAATTAACAGCCTAGATCGTAGTTAGCTAGCTAAGACCCAAAGGCTTAACTAAGGGGTGAAATTAGAAACACAAACCTTGTTTATTTATTTTCTTGGAAATTTCTATAAAAAAGTTAATTTGCTTTAAATAATTTTAATTTTAATCTAGAAATATATATAATAGCAGAGTGTCCGTCTGTCTGTCCACTTGTCAGGCTTGTTTGACCAACTTTCTTTAATTTTGCAGGTTTATAGAGGATGGAAAAATACTCGGGCCCCAAAATTCCTAAAACTCTTTGAGTTATTAATTCCTAAAGTTACGATTTCTCCCATAAAGAAATATTTATGTATTCTTGGGGGCATCGAACGGTTTGGAAAATTTTAATTTTTAAAGTGAAACTTTTATTATATCCTCCCAAATTTTTTGGCTCCTCTATCAGCATGTCGCGTTACAGGTCGTGACGTCAAGTGCCGTGACGCTACAAGTCATGACGTCACAATCCGTGACGAAAAAAATAAGAAAGTTGAAATTTAATATACCGGGTGGGCCATTAGTGCGTGGACGGAAGATTGTGGGCTTATTAACGGACATTTTTAAAGTTTGTTAATCGTATATAATGTGGGGCCTTTAGGGCTACAAATTAAAAATATTTTTGTTCCAATTGCATTTTTTATACAGGGTGATCCATATGAAAGTTATGTTTTTTTAAATGGAACACCCTATATATTATTGCATATTTGGATTCTACGGCCAATTTTAGTATGACTTTATGTCATGCAATGTATTCCAAACCAAACCGTTTAGCCGCAAATCGGGTTTTTGTGAAAAAACTACTGTCTGAAAAAAAATTGAATATCTCGCGAACCATAATACCTAGGGGGCTGTTCTTTTGTGATCTTACTAATCATGAAATGTACTAATGTGGGCCAGATGGGTAACCCGGAATTATTCTTATGTTGGGAGATATGGCTATGCCAATTTGGAAAATTTCAAACATGGATAACTTTATTTTTTTCAAATGGAACATACTACTTTTTTTGATGCCAAGGGACGTGAAATTTAATTCTCTTTCTAATGACATAAGGTTGTCTACATCTATCTTTGGTAGTTTTCTTTTTATTCCAAAATATCTGATAACGAAAAAAAAAATACATTTATTATAGACAAAACCATTTTAAAAAATCCAAACGCAAACAAAACTGTAATAAATGGAAAAGATATGCTAAATATTCGAAAATGTATTTAAATTTCCTTTAAAATCATTTATTTGAACTCCTAGAAGAAGCCCCGCTTGCTAAAATTGGGGTATGATTTTTCAACAAGATGGCGCACCTCCTAACCTGAACATAACCCTAATTTCTTTTTCGGGAAGTTCAAATAAATGATTTTAAAGGAAATTTAAATACATTTTCGAATATTTAGCATATCTTTTCCATTTATTACAGTTTTGTTTGCGTTTGGATTTTTTTAAAATGGTTTTGTCTATAATAAATGTATTTTTTTTTTCGTTATCAGATATTTTGGAATAAAAAGAAAACTACCAAAGATAGATATAGACAACCTTATGTCATTAGAAAGAGAATTAAATTTCACGTCCCTTGGCATCAAAAAAAGTAGTATGTTCCATTTGAAAAAATAAAGTTATCCATGTTTGAAATTTTCCAAATTGGCATAGCCATATCTCCCAACATAAGAATAATTCCGGGTTACCCATCTGGCCTACATTAGTACATTTCATGGTTAGTAACCTCACAAAAGAACAGCCCCCTAGGTATTATGGTTCGCGAGATATTCAATTTTTTTTCAGACAGTAGTTTTTTCACAAAAACCCGATTTGCGGCTAAACGGTTTGGTTTGGAATACATTGCATGACATAAAGTCATACTAAAATTGGCCGTAGATTCCAAATATGCAATAATATATAGGGCGTTCCATTTAAAAAAACAACTTTCATATGGGTCACCCTGTATAAAAAGTGCAATTGGAACAAAAATATTTTTAATTTGTAGCCCTAAAGGCCCCACATTATATACGATCAACAAACTTTAAAAATGTCCGTTAATAAGCCCACAAACTTCCGTCCACGCACTAATGGCCCACCCGGTATATAACGAATTATAAAAAAATAAGTGTGAGATTTAATAATTTCATTTTTAAATTGATAAAATATAATTTTTAAAATAATTTAAAATGATCCCGAGCCAGCCAGTTTCCCATAATTACGAAAAGGCGAGGGTCCGCCGAAGGTGGGTCCGAGCCAGTAGGTGGGGGGTCCAGGGAGGCAAAGCCTCCTGGCTAGACGCGCCGCCCGCCAAAGGCGGGCGGCGCGGCTAGTTACAAAATAAATATCATTCACAGCTTTTAATATGCCTGTATTGATTTACCATTATCATTCATCATTTTCCAATTATTAAGTTAAGATTAAAAACGCGATTTTAATACCCTTAATTGAACAATTTTCTGAAAACTTTTAGTTAAACGCCTACGATCCGAAAAAAGTTTCACTTGCATCGTGGTTTCATAAAACCACACAATGCTTTTTCATTTCCTCCATTTTTTAACTTTGCCCATCAACCGTAGGTTGGCAGGGAAAGTTAATGTAATCGTAAAAAAAAATCGAAATTTTTCTGAAGCTGCCAAAATGCGTTTTGAGGTCCCCTGAATCCATTTAAGTACTTTTTGGAATGATGTCTGTGTGTGTGTGTGTGTGTGTGTATGTCTGTAGTAATCTTTTTCGTCAACGAAATCTCAACAACTATTCATTCAATTGTTTTGAAATTTTTCACCCATAAACTAGGGGTAGAGGCCAAGAACTGAAAAAGCTTTTGGTAAACATCGGACCATTAGGGGAGGCTCTAGAGGGGGGCCAATATTTTTTTTCTTACATAACCTATAATTCTTTTTTATATATTCAGAAACTAGACTTTCTCCCGAGTAAAATGATATATAATATTTGTATCCTAATTTGTCACAAATTTGTTAAAAAATCATTTAAATTCAAAAATTGTGCATAGCAACAGAGCAAAATCAAAACAAATAAACAAACGCGTCGCGTTATTTCTTTGAATAATGGGGGGGGGGGGGGCAAAGTTGTGCGCTCGGCTTAGTCCGACCCTTTATTGATGTTTTGTAACCCCTCCTTGTAAATTGCGAGATTTTTTTTTGAACATGGGTTCAAATTCTCTCTTTTTTGGCTTTTTGCTCATAACTCCTACAAAAATAGTCCAATTTCCAAATTTTTTTTTTTTTTTTTGAAATTTTCCTTTTAATCATTTTTATAAAATGGAAGGCATGGAGATCCCACCGCCTGGAGACTATTGCTATCTACACCTTCTAGAATAAAAGAAATTTGATCTTTTAATTACACTAGTCGACAAGGTTTTTTTCACAAGAAATCTGATAAGTGAACCTAGTGCATTTTTTCATTCTGGAATTCAGATATGTAGTTAGAATTTTTCCATCAGGCACAGTTTTAGAGATATAGAGCAAAATAGATTTTGATTGAAAATGGGCTCTAAAACGGCTTTTATTTAGAATGTTCAAATTATTTTTAACGCGACACCCCGTCAAATTATGCAGATAGTTAGAATACATATAAATTTTAAGTTTCATCCCAATCGGAGGTCATTTAGACGTGCCGCAAACGGCTTAAAGTTTTAAAAAATCGAAATTTTCAAGATTTTTTTTGCTTTGGTCACCCCTAATACAACTTTAGATATCCCTGAATGAAAAAAGGATATATTTACGATATTCTATAGTTCTTTGGCTTTCTAAAAATCATTCATTCGTAAAGATCTGTTAATTATTAACGAAATTATTAACAAAAACGTGAGCAAAGAAAAAACACAAGTACACTCACTGGTCGAAAAAAATGGACTTTCAATTGAATTAAAAAGCGAACCCCATCCACGAGAAGCTTATGTATCCTCTTGGAGCATAGGTTCACGGGCACTAACTTTATTATATATTATTAAAAAAAATATTTTTTTGAATCTGATATCTTTCTTTATACTTCTAAAAGAACTAGAGGTCCATTTTTTTCGTCCAGTGAGTATACTTGTGTTTTTTCTTTGCTCACGTTATTGTTCATAATTTCGTTAATAATTAACAGATTTTTACGAATGAGTGATTTTTAGAAAGCCAAAGAACTATAGAATATCGTATATATATCCTTTTTGCATTCAGGGATATCTAAAATTGTATTAGGGGTGACCAAAGCAAAAAAATCTTGAAAATTTCGATTTTTTAAAACTTTAAGCCGTTTGCGGCACGTCTAAATGACCTCCGATTGGGATGAAACTTTTAATTTATATGTATTCTAAATATCTGTATATTTTTACGGGGTGCGGCGTTAAAAATAATTTGAACATTCTAAATAAAAGCCGTTTTAGAGCACATTTTCTACTAAAATCTATTTTGCTCTATATCTCTAAAACAGTGCCTGATGGGCCAAAACTAGGGTTTGGACTCCGGTGGAAACCGAAACCGGTAAACCGGTTTTTTGGCTAATTTTCAAAACCGAGAAACCGAGTTTTTCCCGAAAAACCGAATTCGGTTTTTTTTTTTAATTTTTTCTTCAGTAATACTTGTATTCAAATTATAAATTAGCCCGAGACCCATGGCTTAGAGAGAAGACATTAGCTTCTAGTGGCTTGGAGTTTCGGATTCGTTTCCCGACCCAAGCGAGTAAAAATTTATTTCATTTTAATTGGCTATCAATCATTTGAAATAAATAGGGATAGGGTCTAAATGGCCTTAGATGCCGAAAAAGACCTTAAACAAATTTTAAAAAAATTATAAATTATTTATATTTTAGAATGATGAAGGAAAGAGGATGTCAGCCAAAAAAGGAGCCTCTATCGAATAAAAATCTCCAATTAGAAGACGTTTCGGGTTTAATTAGATAAACGTTTCGTTTTTATTCGATAGAGGCTCCTTTTTTGGCTGACATCTCTCTTCCTTCATCATTCTAATCGCTGAACAGCCACTTCGATTATCAACTTATTTATATTTTCCCCCTTTTTTCCAACACTTAAATAATCTATATATAATAATAGCAGAGTGTCTGCCTGTCTATCCATCCGTCAGTCTCGCTCTGTTTGACCAACTTGCCGTTGGAATGACGAAATTTCGCAGTCTTATAGAGGACGTTATGGAGAGTCCAGGAAAATACTCGGGTCCCTAAATTCCTAAAATTTTTGAGTTATTAATTCCTTAAGTTACGATTTCTCCCATAGGAAATGTATAGAGAAGTATTTATGTAGTTTTTTTGGATTTTTTGTATTCTATGAATATAAACATGGGATCTTTTTCCGTATTAAGCCATAAAATATTTCTAAAATATGTTGTATACCAAATAATTTAACTTCCAATATGGTGGTGCGTTCTAAATACTGTAGATTCAGATGTTGAAAAAAACCGGTTTAAAACCGGTTTACCGGTTTTCCGCTTTGTTAAAAACCGAAAAACCGGTTTTCAAAATTTTCCGGTTTTTTCCAAACCCTAGCCAAAACTGAAATGATATTTGAATTCAGGATGAAAAATACTTCTAGAATATCATATCTTCATTCTTGTGAAAGAAAAAAAGTTCATTTTTGTCGACTAGTGTAATTAGCTAATTTGAACGAATATTTATTATAAACTAAATATTGATATTATTGCTATAATTAAAATTTAATGATAATTGAAATGAACATTTCAATTAATGCTAAATAAAATCCTTTGCAACTTGGTTGGAGATTAACAGCCAGCAGACGCCCTTTATTTGGCAAATGACATGCCGCGAGGGTGTATGTAATACGTCATCCGTGTTTGTACTTATATCTCGACATGAAATATCTGGTGTGCCAAGCACAGAACACAACTTTCGATTACCGAAGGCTGTGCGACCAGTCACACCAGATTTTTTAAATTAATACATTCCATTATGTACAAGGATAAAGTTTCATTTTATCCTAGAAGTTGAAGAATCCTCTAGCCTAGAACAAAATAGGTTATGTAAATTCAAATTGCTTTTTTTCTCCTACCAGAGGTCGGAATCTTTAGAACAAATAAATTACAATGTTAGAAAAAAAAAGGATTCAGGAAGAAATTATTTATCTCTGATTATAGAGACGAGGCGCCGATTATTTTTTTTCTCTTTTTATTATATTATTATTATAGAAGAAGAAGGAGACAATTAAGTGGAATTGCACGTTTTGAGGAGGGAATTGAATTCATTCAACAAGAGGCACGTCCATCTCGTCCACATCGCTCTTCAAATTCATATAATCTATCTAGACTAATATTCCCTCCCACTCTGCAATCAATTTTCTTTTCCGGATTCGTGGGAATCGAAAAATCGAACAAAGTTGCAAAACTTTCAACTTTCAAACCACCCACCCACCCACTTGACTGCAGTGGCGAACACATTCTTCCCTATCGGCCTGAAGATGGCGCCGATCGGAGATCGTGTGCAGAGGCTGGAGATCCCGGGTTCCTTTTAAACACACAAAAATTGTATGGTGCAATAACAAATTTAAATTATTTATTCGTTTTAAAATATTTTTCGGCATCGGAGGCCATTTAGACCCTGTCGCCTGCGAACCCTTGACCTGCGGATTAGATGGAGGCATTCCGTACAAAACTTGATAAAAATTACCTTTTACTTTCTCTTACATATATCTAAATTGGAACAAGCTCCCTGCGTCTATCTTCCCCAAAACCTACAATCTTCAGACTTTCAAGTCTAACCTCAACAGGCATCTTCTCAGTTCCCGCAGTTGAGTTTCCCCTTTATGCTTCTCCTTTTGTTTTTATTTTCTTCCTGGCTGCATGTGACTATTGGTCATTATAGGTCTTCGGACCTTATGCACCCATTCCAAAAAAAAAAAAAAAAAAAAAAAAAATACATAAAGAGAGAACTCACTGACTGACTGGCTCACCCTCGTACAGTGAGCGCCACAATTAAGTCCCCACCTGATAGCTAGAGCCTTAGGCAAATGGTGTTCAAATTTAACATTATTTCACCATTTCCCATATACTGTACTTAAAGCTCTAGCTATCAGGTGGGGACTTGATTGTGGCGCTCACTCTACAATCATCGCACAGCCGAAACTGTAAGCCCTAGAAGGCTGTAATTGGGCATGTAGATGACATTTGTGCCCTAGGCGTCATTTCAGAAGCGATTTTTCCAAATTCCAATTTTAAGGGCCCATTTGCTTTCTTCGCTAAATCATTGTTTCAGAGTTTATCGCCCAAGTACCCCAGATCGTCAATTTGGGGAAAAAATAATATATTTATGGATACAATTTTGATTTGCCCTGGACCCCCTAGCTCACCTGCCTTTATTGCCAATTTGGGATATTTCTTGTTGCAATGCAAGTGTTAGGATGTTAAGGAAGGCCCCAGCAGCAAAGGGTCAGTCGTCTGCGTGCGTGTTCAACTGCTGCGTAGCCCCGCCCACAGCCCCTAGTCATATACCCAGAAAGCTGACTCACAGAGCAACTCCGCTAACCGCCTCTCTAATTTGTAGATTTTGTGTTCCCATATTGAAGAAATTCGACTATAATTAATTACTACGTTACTCCCTGGTCCATGTAACACATACCGGTACGTTTTTCCCATTTCATTTTTATAGATATTGAAACGAGTGATGAAGATTGACCATTTTATCAATTTATTTATCTGTCGTTGTTTTTTGTTTTGTGATATACTGTATATACGTAAGAGAAAGAAAAAAATAAATTGTAGAGGGGGAGGGGGGGGGGGGTCACCGTCATAATAAAAGCCCACTTTCCCCTTTCCTTAGCTGTGACTATCTTCCCGAATGCCGAGGGCGGCCCCCTACTCTTTGTTTTGTTTCTAGAGATGTGAGGCGTGAGAGAAGCTATTATAGATAATTATTTAAAAAGAAAAAAAAACGCTGCTCTTAACACGTTTATATTTAAAATATGAGCTTTTTTTTGGAGTTTTTGTTTTCCAAGATAATCAGTCGGCGTAGTTTGAGTTGCGTTCTCTTTCTCTCCTCCTCAAAAGGAGGCGGGACTCGGTTGTCACATAAATTCAATTGGAAACAACCAGAGAGGGGAGAGGGAGAGAAAAGAAGGCGGGGGGGGGGGGCGGGCGAACTCTTCTTCCTCCTGGCTAGGCTAGCTAGCTAGCATTCTCTCTCTCTCTCTCTCTCGAGCTGTCAAATTGACATCTTCTATGCATTTTTTTTTACTTTGATTTTGTTTTGATAATGCCAAAGTTGCAGCTGAATTGGATAACGTTAACCCATTTTGCGATTTTAGGTTAAAATTCGCATTTTTTACTTCATAAAGCGATAACCAAGTGCCGTAGAAAGCCGATTCTTGTAGCAAATTTAATTCTCTTTTTTTCGTTAAAACGATATTTGCTAGGTGCTGGCTCGCTATACTTTGCACAACAAAATTGCTCGTTTTGAGGCGTTTAGTACAAGAGATCTCGTCATCAAATCAAACAAAAATTGTCACTTGTTGGATCCTTTTTGGATTTTCTTTCTCTTCGTTGATTATTTCGTAAAAACGTCAAAGAATTAAAAACTTTTTGAAATCCTCAGTCATCAAAGAATACAAATTTCAAAATTGAATTGAAAACACTTGTTAGGTAAATACTTAGTGACGTATTTATTCCAAAAGTTGATACCGATCTACAAAGGATCTATCTGATCTGGCTGCCTGTGTTTTTAGGCAATCGTGTTCACACACACACAATATTTCCTAACATTAATTGTAAAGAGTCAGATCGCCTTTTATGTCTTCAAAATGTTCTTTTTCCTTGAATGTCGACGTTTCGGACGCCAGTCGCGTCCTTCCTCAGGACCTATGTTCAATACTAATATTACATTCAAGTCAATCATCTCCTTCCTCTATAAAGGGGGGGGGGGGGGGAAAAATTACAATCAACGTCAAGAAAAAAATACAGATGGACGTATTGGTACTTTAACGGAGTTATATATCAAATTAATTGTTTTTAATTTTTTATAATTAATAACAAGCATAACTTACAAAATCCCCTTTGTTTAAAAATGAAAATAAATATTTTTCTTAATTTAATTTTATCATAATCATTATATAGAAAGGAGGGGGAGGGAGGGGAGGGGAGGACGCATTTCCAGGGACTGGAGGGGGTGGGGAGGGATTTAGTTCCAGGCAGGCCAGAGTTCGCGTCAAAATAAGTCTAAATCCAAAGAAAGAGAGCTGCAGATCTATAGATTCGACTCAAATGAAACTCACCCTCACGACCATTACGTGCCTTTTTATATACAACGATGTCAGCACCATCTACTGTCATTCCAATGAAGTTAGATACAAATTTTCCCTCTATTTTCATTCATTCCCATGAAGTTAGTCACAATCATCAAAACATGATGTTACAATAAGTTTTTTGAATTTGATTTTTAACATAAATGATATAAAATATTAAAGCATTCCAAAATTGTAACATCATGCTTTTTATGTAAACACTTGCTCTGATGATTGTGACTAACTTCATGGGAATGAGTGAAAATAGCTGGAAAATTTGAATCTAACTTCATAAGAATGACGGGAGTGTATATAAAAAGGCACGTAACGGTCCCTTAGAGGTTAATTCACTTGAGCCGGAGCAAGTGCACAGTACTTGATAACGGCTGCAGAATAGGCAATCGAAACGTTGTACAGAATTTATATTTTTTTAAATAAATAATTAATTACAAAATGTCGTCTATAATTAAAAATTTCCCTAATAATTTTTATTAATCTTAGGTTAAAGTTTCGCTTCAGCGACAAATATTTGAGTATCATTTAATTGGAGACGTAATAATAAAATAAATGGCACATGTTTTTGTTTTCTTAGCCAATATCAAAAAGCGGAGACAGCACAAGAAAGGGCATCGGAAGGGATTATTTTGCAATAATTATCTGAAACTTTTCCTATTAATTTTTGAAACTTGATTAAGATGGCAATTAAAACTTTAAGAAATTTCATTATTCTTTGTAAAAGTATCTGATTTCGTTATAAATCTAATGACGTAAAAAAAACGAGCTGGGGAGAGAGAGGAGCCATTTATTTTGATACTGATAGTATTCCTCTCTCTGCTACTCAAATGACCGGGGGGGGGGGGAGACATCTATAGAGTAGGCTTATATCCTGTAACTGCGGAGTGTCCAACTTTCGTTTAAGCATATCCCCATTTGGGGAGGCTCCCTACAGGTAGGAAATATTGTTTTGTCCTTAGAGGTCAAGGATTCGCTTCCCGTCGCAGGCGAGAAATTTATTTCAATTGAATTAAATAGTGACGGGGGGCTAAATGGCCGCAGACGCCGAAAAAGACCTTAAATAAATGAAATTTTTTTTTTTAATTTGACGGGGTCACCAACCCGAGGTTTCGCCGCGCTTCACGTCGCTTAACCACAAGGCAAAAAAATTTTTTTTTTTTCAATATAAAAGTCCAAAGGTTTTTAATAAAACTTTTTTGCCCCCTTTCTCAAGAACTCGCCCCCGGGGGGGGGGGGGGGGGGGAAGCGCCGCCCCCAATGGCATCTTACATTTGTTATTATTGAATTTAAGGTCTTTTTCGGCCATTTAGCCCCCCGTCATTATTTAATTCAAATAAATTCTTGGCCAGAAGCGAATGCTCTAGCTCTGAGCCACAGGTCAACTTTTTCGCTTCCCGGCGCCCCATGTCAAATCTCAGAGGCAGCCCTTATCTCATAAATAGTTTTTCTTCATTTTTAAATTCGTAAAAAGTTCCAAAGGGGACCCCCTTTTGAATCGAAATTAACATACAAATCCCTATAGGAAATTAACATTAGGCCTATGAGAGAAGGCGGAGAGACAGACGATAATGTTTGCAAGTGATATATATATATATGCGAAGATAAGTTTTCTCGGGTTGTGTCGCGTGTGATGTTGAGATTTACTCGACGTTTCGGCTCTCCTTTTGGAGCCATTTTCAAGAGTATGGAATTAGGGGGGAATTGTTGGGGTGGTTTGTTTACGGGGTCGCAGTCTTGCTGGTCCCCAGGTCAATTTGGATGCCTCAGAGGCTTGGTTTGGTCTCTGAGAGCAGGAGGAAGGTTGAGTGTGTGTAATTGCGTTTGTGTTCGGTTTAGGTTGACTACGGGGCCTCAGTCTGCCTCCCTAAGTCGATGTGTTATTGGTTTGGTTAGTGGATGGGTTAGGAGATTGGGTGCGTGTGTGTGTGATCGTGTCTGTGTTTAATTTAGGTTGACTTTGGGGCCTCAATCTGCCTACTCCCCCAGTCGATGTATTGCTGGATGTTTCCGAGGCTTGTGTTTGTGTTTGAGAGGTGTTGGGTTGTGTGGTGGCGGTTTGCGTGTTGATGGTCGAAGTGATTTGTGTTTTGGTTTTTCTTACTGCTATGGCGCTCGAGGTCTTGCATGCTTGACGGCTAGCTGACGACTGAAATATATATATATATATATATATATATATGTTTTCTCCGAAACAATCAAAGACAGAAATAAAATAAAAATAAATGGGAATTTAAATAATAATTGATTTTTACTTTCTCTTAGCCTATATATGAAATATATAGAGAGAGAAAGTATTGCGATCATGTCAAAAATTCGATGTCGAGATTTTGATGGATATACATGTTTTGAGGTCCCCTGAGTCCAAAAAAGTGGGTCCCGCAAATTGGTCTGTGTGTGTAGGCGTGCGTGTGTGCGTCTGTATGTGTGGACAGATTTTTAGCATGAAGGAATTGAGCTACCGGATTGAAATTTTATATTTAACTTAGGTACCTTCCCACACGCTCAAAATAAGCTTTTGAACAAAATCGGCCAAAAAGTACTAGTACTTTACTGATGTACTTTTTCAGTTTTTTTCGATTTTCTCAAAATTCCCTCCAAGGATTTTTTTTTAAATTCAAAAATCAATTATTTTTTAGATGCTCTTTAAAATGTATATTCTCATTTTGCCGTTTAAATCTTCTGAAGACCACTTTACTCTTCATAGGAAAGATAGAAATGGTTGCCATGGTAACGGAATTTAAATCTTTTTCTTTTTATTAGTTTAAAAATCAATTATGCCCAAGGGGCTTGGAGAGTTGGTAGCGTGCCTACCTTCTATACCGAACGTCTCGGGTTCGGACCCCAGGCAGTCCGATAATTTTATTTAAGGCATTTGGATACCAAATGACTTAAATAAAAATGCCTGGACCCCCCAATTGATATATTAAACATACTGATTATCGTAAAAAGTCTTAAATGGCCTCAGTTGCCGAAAAGACTGTGTGAATGTGTGTGTGAATGTGAGTGTGAATGAGAAAAAAGTGTGAATGTTTTTTTTTTTTAAAAAAAATCAATTATTATTTAAATTCCCATTTTTTTTTAATTTTATTTCTGTCTTTAATTGTTTCCGGGAAAACATATCACTCTCTCTCTCTCTCTCTCTCTCTCACTTGCAAACATTATCGTCTGTCTCTCCGCCTTCTCTCATAGGCCTAATGTTAATTTCCTATAGGGATTTGTATGTTAATTTCGATTCAAAAGGGGGTCCCCTTTGGAACTTTTTACGCATTTAAAAATTTTTTTTCCAATTCTTATGAAATTTTGTATTTATTTACGATTCTATATTGTGTATAAAATGTCCAAATATGAGATTAAAATTTTGAAAAATAACCATAGTTTATTTCAAGCAGTCAACATTTAAAATGCAAGTTTGAAACTAAGGTGCTATGGGAAACAAAATATATCTCGACACAAAAAATCTGGTGTGACCAGCACGGTGCACAACTTTCTCTTACCGAAGGGTAAGAAAAAGTTGTGTGCTGTGCGCCAATCACACCAGATTTTTAATCTAATAAAAAGAAAAAAGATTTAAATTCCGTTACCATGGCAACCATTTCTATCTTTCCTATGAAGAACAAGAGTAAAGTGGTCTTCAGAAGATTTCAACGGCAAAATGAGAATATACATTTTAAAGAGCATCTAAAAAATAATTGATTTTTGAATTTAAAAAAAAATCGTTGGAGCAAATTTTGAGAAAATCGAAAAAAACTGAAAAAGTACATCAGTAAAGTACTAGTACTTTTTGGCCGATTTTGTTCAAAAGCTTATTTTGAGATTCTTCAAAGGTACCTAAGTTAAATATAAAATTTCAATCCGGTAGCTCAATTCCTTCATGCTAAAAATCGTTACACACACACAGACACACACACACACACACACACACACAACACGCACACACACACACACATTATTCTTGTGTTGGGAGATATGGCTATGCCAATTTGGAAAATTTCAATCATGGATAACTTCATTTTTTCAAATGGAACATGCTACTTTTTTTATGCGATGGAACGTAGAATTTAATTAGCTTTCAGATGATATAAGGTTGTCTATATTTATCTTTGATAGTTTTAATAAGATTTAAACTTTCGACCGTTGGTTCTCGTTGAAACATTTTGTAAATTAAAATTAAATATACAAATTAAACATTAGGTTATTTGTTTCAAAGGTTTTATTAATTAAAAATTAACACTTAATACGTATTTCGACAATATCTTGTCATCATCAGAAGTGATTACATTCTAATAGAATGTAATCACTTCTTCGTTCCATCGCATAAAAAAAGTAGCATGCTCCATTTGAAAAAATGAAGTTATCCATGATTGAAATTTTCCAAATTGGCATAGCCATATCTCCCAACACAAGAATAATTCCGGGTTACCCATCTGGCCTACATTAGTACATTTCATGATTAGTAAGATCACAAAAGAACAGCCCCTAGGTATTATGGTTCGCGAGATATTCAATTTTTTTCAGACAGTAGTTTTTTCCTTAAAGCCTGATTTGCGGCTAAACGGTTTGTTTTAGAATACATTGCATGACATAAACTCATACTAAAATTGGCCGTAGAATCCAAATATGCAATAATATACAGGGCGTTCCATTTAAAAAAACATAACTTTGATATGGACCACCCTGTATATGAGGTGTAATTGGAACAAAAATATTTTTAATTTGTAGCCCTAAAGGCCCCACATTATGTGCGATCAACAAATTTTAAAAATGTCCGTTAATAAGCCCACAATCTTCCGTCCACGCACTATTGGCCCACCCGGTATAGAGAGAGAGAGTATTGGATTCATTCATCAATTTTATATTTAAGTTAGGCACCCCCCTGGGACGTGACACGAAGCTTTTGAACAAAATCGACCAAAGAGTACTAGTACTTTACTTATGCACTTTTTCAGTTTTTTTCGATTTTCTCAAAATTTGCTCAAACGATTTTGAATAAAATTCAAAAATCAATTATTTTTTAGATGCCCTTTCAAATGTATATTCTCGTTTTGCCCTCAAAATTGTTTGAAGCACACTTTACTCTTGTGCTTCATAGAGAAGATAGTAGAAATGGTTGCTATGGTAACAAAATATAAATATTCTCTCAAACTTATAAATTTTACATCTTGAATTCAAATGTACCCTACTGTCGGTAACTAAATATATCTCAACACAAAAAATCTGGTGTGACAAGCACAGTTCACAACTTACGATTACCGAAGGTAAGAGAAAGTTGTGTGCTGTGCGACCAGTCACACCAGATTTTTATTTTTTTGTTTGCTTAATATTTATTTCTGACTACATGCATGAATTTAATAGAATGCCAGTCAAATATTTTAAGAGACTAGCTGCGGTAGGGTTGCCTTCGGCGGCGTCTCGGGATATGACTAAGAGTTGTCCAGATAAATGTATTTTAATTAATTATGAGGAAGAGTTATTTTTTATTTTAAATATTTGATTAATATATTTTTAAATTATTTACACCCTAAGAAAGCAACATTTTAAATTTTATTAAAATCGAATGAAAAATAAAAAAAATAATAATTTTAGGGGGGGGGGCGCAGAGCGGAAAAATCTTTTCAAATGTCGAATTGTTAGGGGGAGGAAGAGTTTTTATTTTTCATTTTAAATTTTTTGATAAATATATTTTTCGTAAAGCGAGTTAGATCCTGTTTTCCAATGCTTTGCTATGGGGTAATTGATAACCCCCAAAAAGGGGGGGGTTCCCTACCCCTAATTCGATATAATGATAGCCTAAAACCACCCCCGGAAAATTCCCTACCCATTAAAAAAAAAACTCCATGAAAATCGGTCCAGTAGTTTCGGAGTCTATGCGTTACAAACAGACAGACAGACAGACAGAGATTGTCTTTTATATAATAGTATAGAAGATTACTTGGTTTTGATATAAATACAGGGCCGGCGCAAGCTATTCTGCCGCCCTAGGCAAGATATTTTTTTGCGCCCCCCCCCCCCAAAAACGAAATTTTCTCCCATCCGAAAAAAATTTTTACCTTTTTTTTTAGAGACAAAATTTTTGCCGCCCCCGGGACCGAAATTTTTTCCCGTGTGCCGCCCGCAGAACATAAATTTTTTCCGCCCGTAAAAATATTTTACCTTATTTTTAGAGACACAAAATTTTTGCCGCCCCCGGGACCGAAATTATTTCTCATGCCCCGCCCGCGGAACATAAATTTTTTCAGCCCGTAAAAATATTTTACCTTTTTTAGAGACGCTAAATTTTTGCCGCCTGCGGAACCAAAATTTTTTTTCGGATGCCGCTTGCGGAACCAAAATTTGTTTTTTTATTTTTCCCTTTTTGCCGCCCTCTCCAGGTTGCCGCCCTAGGCGGCCGCCTAGTTTGCCTAGTGGACGCGCCGCCACTGTATAAATATATTTCTATACTACTCCCAGGACTCCTTATTTAGAAAATAAATTGAACCTGAGGATCTTGAAGGTCCTAACAGTAAGTAGGAAGGAAAGAGAGGTAAGGATCGAACAAATAAGTCGAAATTTTCAAATATCTGGAAACTAGCTTCAGAGATTAGGCCTAAAAGGCAAAGAAAGCTTTTCCAAGTAAATTTGTAAAGAAATTATATATATATATACACTCAACAGCAAAAAAAACCGGCGCTATTTTTCAGATAAAACAAAAAAAAAAGTATATTAACTTGTGAAATATAATATTATCTCAAAATGAAATAAATATCCAAACCAACTAAATAGATCATTTATCATTTTTGACAATGAAAATGTGCATATTTTAAAAGAACCAAATTTTCTCACGTTGGAATTAAAACTTAATTTTAAACCAGTAAAATGGATATTGAGAAAATTAAAAGAGCTTTAGCCTTAATAGAGGTTGCTCGAAACATTAGATAAGAGAAAAGGGCTTTAAATGTACACAAGATAATGTGGAAAGATATAGAACCTGGCAAAGGTTCGAAGGTTCCGGGCGCAGGAGGGTAGTGAGTGGCCAGTTTGTTTTCTGTTGAGTGTATCTTTTATATATATATATATATTAAATTAGAAGTGTTGACCTATGGAGAAGAATTACGTAGAGGTTACTTCTATGCCCCCCCCCCCCCCCCATTATTCGAATCGCAGAATGTTGATACAGTATTAGTGACGGTTTTATAGAAAACAGCTGGAGAAGAAGTCAATTCATTCGTGTTGCATCTTGCAGAAATCTCACCCTCGAGTACATAACGCTAGAATGGAATCATGCTCTTTCTTTTCTTCTTGAGCAACACGACCTTGTCGAGGGAATAAATTGCAAAATGTATGGAGTGTATAATAATTCCTCCCTTCTGGATGGCTCCAGGATCGAAATTACCTTGAGATTTCATTCATGATTTCTATATTGTTTAGAAGAGGATATATCTGAAAATTGATTATTTAATTATCTATAAAAATGCATTTGAAATTATTTAAATGTATATTAATATTAAAAGTAAAAATTACCTTTCAGCAATTGCTAAGCTAAATTGCATTACAGAATAAGAAATTTTGACTTTCAGCTCTTAAAGGAAAAAGCAAATGAAAACAAATAAAAGATTAGAATCGATGAGCTGTGAACAAGTCAAATTCAACTATCTCCATCGCTGGCTGTTTATTGATATTTATTATAAAGTCTGATGTAACTAAGCACATCTCTCGTCTGTCTTTTAGTTTCTTGACAAATATTATTATTAATTAGTGTCGATTCACCTAAAAAAAATTGAATTAGTTAGAATTGACTCGAATCAGTTGATATTTTGTGAATTTTATATTTATTAATATTTACCTTTTATTTTGAGAGAAATTTTTTATTTTTTTCTCTTCTTTCACACAAATATTCACTAATGAAAAGTAAACACCAAAAACGTTATTTCCATTTACTACAAAAAAAAAAAAAAAGAAGAGTTTGTAGTAAAGGAAAATAATAATAAAAAAAAAACCATAAGAAGCGGGAGTCTGAAGAAATCATAACAGTGAGGGTGAACGTGATTTTTTGGATTACGAGCAAATGAGTGCCGGGGGCTAATCCTCTAAGAGATCCTACCTAATCTACAATCAGTCAGAAATACGAAGACAAGAGAGAGTATTTATGACCCCGTCTCCACCATCAGATCAGTGGAGCCCTCGGGTCTGTCCCTAGCCGTAAGAGATTGCAATTTGGAGCCTCCAGGCTATCCCTGGAGAAACTGCAACCCTTCCCTGACTCATTTAAACTCATAGAGCCCCCTCAAACACACACCCTCAAAGATACAAAAACATATCAGACTCCCTATGAATGCGTCATCAAAGAACATCTCTTGGAGAAACACAACAAATACAAGAGCACTTGAGAGAACCTGGGCTTCGATCTTTCAATTAGATCTGACCGCATCTCCTTATGAATCGTTCATGGAGTAAATCATCGAGAATATCATTCATTTTAGCTCTCTCTATTTGGATCCTAAATTAAAAGACAAATCGAGGGACTCTAACTACAAACCAACTAGCTAATGATTAGAGAAGGTACACCTGAAGCTAAACAACAACAACAACGAAAATCCAATAGAGGTCTAGAATGAAAGAGATTCTCGTTGATTTCTCCACTAATTAATTCACGAGAAAAAGCTGCAGGTTCATAAATAACAAATAAATCCCACTCTCGTTGGTATGGTCTTTGCACCATACAAAAACTTACTTTTGTTCTGCTGTCACTCGGAGTTCTCGAAATCTGTAAACAAAAAAAAAAAAAAGATAAAACTAAATTAGAAAAAAAGAATTCACATATTTGGCATTTATATATATATATATGTGTGTGTGTGTATAGACGGTACATACTCTCTAGTATGTGTTACTAAAAGAAACAAGTATAATATTCACCTGGACCGAAGTTGAAGATCATTTGATGCCTCCTGGCCTCGAACATCTCGGCACTATCACTATCACTTGCACTGAAGTCACTTACACTCACTCACACTGATCTGCAAAAGAGAATATTTATTAGACAAGGCTTATACCTGTCCGAAAGAGAATCAATATTGAATAAAGTTAATAAGAGACTATACTTGAAGAGTAACAGAATAAATAAATATTGTATAATATATTCACCTTGCGCGCCGACAATCGATGACCCCTGACCTGAGCTTCAGCTCCTTTTGCACTGCATTCATCTGCAAAAGAGAACATTTATTAGGCTCTCTTGCTCTCTCTCTCTCTCTATAAATAAATCTTGCCCAAGCCAGGGTATATACTGGTCGAGTTCTATTTGATTTTGAATATATTGGCACAAATAAACTCATTCAAAATTATTTCTCATTCCAATGACAAATAGGAAAGGAATTTTTCTATTTATATCTTGAATAAATATATATTCTTATTAGCCTACTCACACATTCAAACACTTTCCAAATTAAAATGATGTCAATGTAGCTTAATATATATATATATATGGAATAGTGGCTAAAATAAATATATGCAAATGCCAACAAAATTAAAAAGAATAAATTATATATATATATATATATACTGTATATTCGTTGACATCATTTTTATAAGGAAAGTGATTGATAGTAAGAATTGATTTTTATTCAAGAAATAATTACAAAAATCCCTTTCCAACTTGTCATTGGAATGAGACAATTTTTGAATTTATTTAATGTTCCTGTGAGTTGTATCGAAATCATAATAATTTCACACAATTATAGATAAATGGGATTAAATTAAAATATAGTAATAAAAATTGGCAAGCAAGAAAAAGTGAAATATGAATGAAGAACACACAAAAATATATGACATGCCGTTTGGCTTCAATCAGAAAAAATAATAATAGATCCAATTAATTAAATGTCAACTCACATTTTAAATACTCTAATTAAATTGAATTTATATGGAAAGTGAATGAAAATGAGAAAATTAACATGCATGAAGATTGAATGCAAACAGGTTATAAAAATTCAATATTTTTATAAACTTGACATAACACTGACTACTGTATTAATTACTATAAT
>JAKCPI010004598.1:0-34951 GCA_023213315.1 Euborellia annulipes
TACTTTCTTACCTATGTATATATGTAATATATATATAGAGAGAAAGTATTGGATTCATGTCAAAAATTCGATGTCGAGATTTTGATGGATCTTCACGTTTTGAGGTCCCCTGAATCCAAAAAAGTGGTTTTCGCGACATGGTCTGTCTGTGTGTGTGTGGGTGGGTGGGTGGGTGGGTGGGTGGGTGTGTGTGTTCAATTCCTAAACATGAAGGAATTGAGCTATGAGGTTGAAATTCTATATTTAAGTTAAACACCCCGGGACCGGAAAAATAAGCTTTTAATCAAAATCGGCCAAAGATTACTAGTACTTTATTGATGTAATTTTTCAGTTTTTTTCGATTTTCTCAAAATTTGCCCAACGATTTTTTTTTAAATTCAAAAAATCAATTATTTTTTAGATGCTCTTTAAAATGTATATTCTCATTGCGATTGAAATCTTCTGGAAGACCACTTTACTCTTGTATTTCATAGAAAAAAAAAAAAAAAAAAAAAAAAAAAAAAAAAAAAAAAAAACTCTGGGTTGAGCTTTTTTATTTTTTCCAACCCTGCTAGAAGAGAAGGTTCTCTTTATGAATATAAAATTTCGTTTCAAAATTCCAACGGCAAGTTGGTCAATCAGCGTGGTAGACAGACGGACATTAGCATATGCAACGACATTAATTTTCAAAGATGCTAAGCCTGGGAGTCAGGGCCGTATATAGGAGGGGGGGGGCCGAGGGCCCCCCCCCCCGAAATTTCCTAAATGCATATAGCCCTATAGGGATATAGAGAGAATAATGGGTCTCGCCCCCCCCCCGAAACGTTTGCACGGGCCCGCAGCACGAAAATCTCAGGTTCCGCAAAAGAGTGAAATGTTCCGCGAACGGCACATGAAAAAAAATTAAGGTTCCGCAGGTGGAAAAAATTTAGCCTCTTAAAAAAAAAAGGTAAAATATTTTTACTTTCGGGAAAAATTTTTGGTTCCGCGAACGGCACATGAAAACATGAAAAAAATTTTGGTTCCGCGAAAAATTTTTGAGAACAGGCCCCCTCGAAAAAAATTTCTATATACGCCCCTGCTGGGAGTTCAAATAAACGTCAATTAAACTGTTGTAGTCACTAAAGAACCTACTCTTTTTTAAAATAAAATAATTAAATACGTAGTCTATACAAAAAAAAAAGAGAAAAAGTTGAAAACAAAATTTTTCTAATATTGTTCATGATACAAAAAAATATTGTTCAGGTTATTTTGTTCAATTTTCACCCTAATATTTCTTTTTAAGTAGGTCGTATTAAGTAAACAACATCTGAATCTAATAGAATTTTATTTAAATGCGATCACTGTATAAAGCAATGACCTGCATAAAGAAATCTATTTATTTTCCATAATGGAGTTTCGAAGATTAAACGTTATCCATCCTCAGAACAAAAAGATATGGGTTATAGCACTCTCAAGTCCTGAAGATGACCTTTAGTCAGCGAAACTTTCTCAAAATATGCCGGACATGTAAACGGCACCTCCCCGGAGCTCAAAATCTCTGACTGAATTTTTTCTTCATTTTTTTGTTCTTGACATTTCTCTAATTTATTTTCATTCCTGTTTTTGGTATTTAAAATTTTTTTTTTATCTTGACAAGGTCGTTTAAGACGGAGAGAAAAAAAAAACTGTTATACTTTTAAAAGTTAAACCTGTCAATTTCTTTCTTTTTTTTATTATTATTATTATATAATCGACTTATTATGAGGTATAGAGCTTATATGTATTGATCTTTTTCTTTTTTTTTTTGTTAAGGACATATAACCAAGGTCGTTAATTAAATTTTTTGCTCTCCCCCTCCACCGCCACTTTTGCTTTCAAATTTTCAATTTTTTTTTTTTTTTTCTTTTTTCGAGAACATAAAAGTCATTTTAATAGTCAGGTTGACTATAAAAAAAAGAAAAATAGCCTCGGGGGAGGTAAATCACGTTAACGTTTTGCCATTTTGTTTGTAAAAAGAATTTAACTGTTAAATGAAATTTGTTTTTTTTTGGGCATAGATCAAAAACAACAAACTGAAATATAAATATATTCAAAACGGGATAATGGTAAAAAGTGGGTGTCGGCAATACAATATTTTTCCTCACCCATTGAAGAGGAAAGCAGCCAGCCAGGCAGCCTCTATTAAATTAAACTCCTTTTATGCAAAACGTTTCGGCCGATTTAATCATGCCATCTTCAGTTGCATTGGAGTTTTTTTAGTAATTTTCGAAATTCTCTTGTACTCTCTTAAAACGAATTAGTACAATTTTTACTTATTCAAACAGTAGGTAAGAAAATTACACCAAATTTAGTCATTTTGAGTAGAATCTACTAATATATTTAGTAAATTTATTGGTTACTTTTAGATTAGTTATTTTTTACTAATTCAAAAAGTAGTTCATTCAATTCCCGCTGTCTGAGAAGCCAACATGGCCGACCAGCTGTTTGATCGGTTCCTTAATAAAGACATTTTTGGCAATATAAGGCGTTATTTAAGTAATAATAATACAAATAAATAATAATATTGAGATAACTTGTATTTTTTGTTAAAAATTGCAGGAAATATATGTTAAGTCAAAACAAATAGATTCCAAATTTTTTTAAATTAATAAAATATTATTTTTTAAATAGTCAATTAAGAAATATTTTTACTTAAAATTTAGTAAATATATTTCTTGATATAACGATAATTAGTTTTATTAAGTTTATTTAGAAATAAATTGCTGGGAAGGAATATAGTAACATTCAAGTAAAAAGCATTGTTAACATCAGCGACATACTTATATACAAAATAACAGAGTAGTAATAGGAAGTCAAGTTTAAGTGGGTTCGGCTAGAACTCGAGTCAGTAAACACAAGTTAAGTCCCGGTGTCATCGCACCTTATTTCAGATATCTTAAACATTTCTTTTTTTGGTCATTATCTTTTTAAAAATTCACTTATTCAATTAGTGAATTTTTCATATTAATAATTTTTACTAATTGAAAAGGTGGATATCCACTATTTACGGGTGGTCTACTTTGCACATCTTAAAAAAGTGACTATTCACTATGAATTAGTAGTTTTTTACTAATTCGTTTTTAGAGAGTAAGGACTATCATCATATGCAATTATTTATACACATAGGCTATTGTAAAATTAATAAGCTTATGAATAGACTGTTGACAACTAACTCTATTTACTAAAAAACTCCAATCTAACTGAAGATGGCATGATTAAATCGGCCGAAACGTTTTGCGTAATTTAATAGAGGCTCTCTGCCTGGCTGCTTTCTTCTTCGATCCTTTAGTCAATTCTACACAGTCATTTTCTACATTAAATAACTTTGAACTAACATACCCCTCGCCCAGCGGCATAACTAGCCTTTGAGGGCGGAGGGGCGTAGCTCAACAAGGGCGTCGTTTTTTAACTTGTAATTTAATTTAAAAGAAAACTATCCGTGTTTTTGGACAATCTATGGAAAGAATATGATAGTCACCGTCCCTGGGCTATATTTTAGATGCCTTAGGACGCCTCTGTCGGTATAGAGGGGCGCCAAAGGCTTGATGTGCCTGGGGCGGAGGGGGCGAGTGCCCCCCTTCGCCCCCACCTAGTTACGCTACTGCCCTCACCACCCGGGTAGAGTGGTAATATTGAAAATGTCAAAATTCAAGGGGAGAGGCTTCGGATACCGACAATTTTTTATTTTAAACAAGTGGTAAAATTTTAAGATTTTAAATTTTCTTCTCTGACTCCACTTGCTTTTTTTTTCTCAGACCCGGACGTCAAACCGGACACGTGTTCCAAACCCGTACGTACTTATGGTAACCCTACCTAAACAGTAATAATAAAAATAATAATACCTAAACAGTTTTTATAAAATTAGTCTCTTCGCCTTGAGTGATGCGAAATTGTCAATTATAGCTTCCAAGACAGCTTTCCTAGTTAATTCTGTTTCCACAGATAGAACACACAGACTTAATAAATTGTTTAGAAGATCAAGAAAATGATTTTTTGAATTATAATTTTAAGATTTAAGCGCAAAGAGCCCGGACCCCCTTAAAAAAAAATTTCAAGAAAATTATATTTTTTTATTGAAGTTTTAACCGTGAAAATTATTATTTTTTTATTAGAATTTTAAGGTTGGGCGCCGGGGATGGACCCCCCCCCCCCGTCTGCGGCCCTGATGACAACCAGACAAGGAATTTTAAAAAAGATGATATCGCCAGTAGAATTAATATAAAAACAATAAATTGCAAAGTAGGCGAGCAAAAGGGAAGCCAGAGTGGTTTCGGACGTAATTCGACACCTTGCCCACCCTCCATGAACTGTTTCAATGGGGGCTTGACAGTTTGACAACCTCTGGGTGTAAGTGATTGAAACCGCGGTGCCTACGTCAGAGCGATTTGTCTCAATAAATAAAGAAATAGCATCTAGAATCAAAGATATTCAGATATAAACATGAGCCGACTGCATCTTTTTTCTCTCTTTCCTATCTATATTTAAATACTATAATGAATAAACAAACGGATTGAATCATAGAGGCTTCTTTCAAGTTCAAAGTCATTTGCTGGCTGGCGAGAAAAAAAAAATTAAAATAATATTAATAAACAAGAGATTAATTTTAGATGGCGAATTGAAACTCTCATATTTTTGAATGTTTAAGCGATAAATTAGTATTAAACATTCTAGTAAGCAGAGACAACCCATCTTGAGCTAAAGGTAAAAAAAATCTGGTGTGACTGGTGCATAGCACACAACTTTCTCTTACCTTCGGTAATCGAAAGTTGTGTTCTGTGCCTGGTCGCACCAGATTTTTTGTGTCGACATGCATTTAGTTCCCAACAGTACGGTACATTCGAATTTTAAGATGTTGAATTTATAAGAATGGGAAAATATTTTGTTACAAAACTTAAATATAAAATTTGGTGGCCGTTTGGTGGAAATGATGAGAGAAAATCAGAAGAAAGCCATTATTTTTTATATCTCTCGTGATGCGGAAAACATTTTGTTACAGATATAGCGAGCAAATATGTTTAAATAACAATAATTTTAAAAGAGATTATAATAGATATTTAATTTCTTACTTTTGGTGAAAGTATTTATTTAATAATATAATTATAATAGATGACGGAATATAAAAAGCACGAAGAAAAGCCCCCCCCCCCCCTCCCCCATCTCCCCCGCCCCATTACACACCTGATTACTCCTCTTGAGTTCACTTTATAATAATAATTAGCAAAAGGTGGGGGAAATAAATCACTAAATAGACGCTATACTTTTCTACCATTTATCATCATTTTTGGGAAATTTTAAATTGATAGGCAAAAAATAAATTACACATATTAGGTCTATATTGAAAAGAAATAAATTTTTTTTGTTATTAATCTAAACTCCGCTTGCAAAAAATGGGAAAATTATTCTACTATATATAAGTTGAATGTATTGTGCTTAAGGAGATGGGCGTCCCACAACACCTAAAGGCGGCCATACACGGCAGGTCCAAAATCCAAATTGGCCCGGCACCGATCCAAAACTCGCCGTGTATGGGGAAACCGAGTTGGCTCGGCGACCGTTGGTTGGCTCTGTTGGATTTCCATCCGATCCAAAATCCACAGAGCCAAGTCCACGAGCCTTGGATTTGTCCTCGCCGTGTATGGCAGTTCCCCGAGCCAAGCCAAAACTTGTGCAGCGTTGCCAGATTCATATTTATTTTTTTTAGATCCTTTTGATATTTTTTTTAAATTTTCTGAAGAGATTTAATTCAGGATAATTATTTAAATATTTTTTAAATCATTTTTTTTTAATAAAATTTTGAAAAAGTACTAAAATTAAGATAATTATGAGTGACATGTCATTTGTTGGGGGGAAGTTCAAATGATCAATGGTAACCATTCATCCCGCATTTTTCGGGGCAATTTTGCATTTTGATTCAATGACCCACAAAATGTCCTACATTTAATTTGTAACCGTTTCTTCACTTGTGTTTAAGATTTAAATAAAAATTTTCAATTTTTAAAAATTATTTAAATTATTTATGATATGAAAGATGACATTATATTGGGATATTTTTTATGTAATTTTTCATTTTGTTGTATTAAACGAAATTCTATTTCAAAAAAGGCACAGATGTAACGAGCTACAAAAGGTTGTTTTTTTTTTTTTTTTTTAAACATTCACACTCACACACACATTCACACAGTCTTTTCGGCAACTTAGGCCATTTAAGACTTTGACGATAACCGTTGTAATTAATATATCAATTTGGGGTTCAGGCATTTGTATTTAAGGCTACAAAAGGTTGTTTTTCCTTCTATAAAGGATTTAAATAAACATTTTTTATTTATTATTTATATGGTGACATATTTTCTGATATTTTTAAACAATTTTTTTGTCTTATTAAACAAAATCATTTAATAAATTCTATTTGTTTTTTCTTGTTGTATCTTCCTTATAAAAAAATATATATTTTTTTGGCATTTTTATTTTGTTGTATTAGGCACCGATTTGACAATTTACTAAGAGACTAACCTTTATTTACTCTTAAATGTCAAATTTCAAACGGGCCTGCTTGGCTCGGCCGTGTATGACCCCCTATTTTGGATCGGTCGAAAAATGGACTCGCACAAATTGGCTCGGTCTAAATGGACCTGCCGTGTATGGCCGCCTTAATAGACCTTATAAAGGGTGTAGGTAAGGGTTGATACACAGGGGCGCCGGAACGAATTTGAATCAGGGGGGGGGGGGGCAAAACATTTTTTTTTTAGAAAATTAAAATAATTTAATATGTTCAAATAGTATAAAACAAAAACAAATCTACTATAAAACTTTAAAAATTTTAAATAAAACCACAATTTTAATAAAATTAAAATTTTTAAAAATTTGCTAGTGATTTTATCAAAAATTTTGGAAAAATTTGGAAAAAAAAAATGAATTTCTTACTCTTTTATTTATTTTTAACTTTGCCCATCAACCGTAGGTTGGCAGGGAAAGTTAATGTAATCGTAAAAAAAAATCAAAATTTTTCTGAAGCTGCCAAAATGCGTTTTGAGGTCCCCTGAATCCGTTTAAGAAGTTTTTGGAATGATTGTGTGTGTGTGTCTGTGTGTATGTCTGTGGTAATTTTTTTCGTCAACGAAATCTCAAAAACTATTCATTCAATTGTTTTGAAATTTTGCACCCATAAACTAGGGGTAGAGGCCAAGAACTGAAAAGCTTTTGGTACACATCGGACCATTAGGGGGGGGGGGCTCTAGGGGGGTGACAACATATTTTTTCTTACATAACCTATAATTTTTTTTATATTTTCAGAAACTAGACTTTCTCCCGAGTAAAATGATATATAATATGTATAACATCGGACCATCAGAGGAGCTCTAGGGGGGGGGGGACAAATATTTTTTTCTTGAGTAGTGGGTGGGCAAAGTTGTGCGCTCGGCTTAGCCCGACCCTTTATTTTTTTTAATTTAGAAGATTTTATTTTTCAAAAGTAAAAATATATCATTTTTAAAAATAAATGAAATAAAAGAAGACATATTGCCCCCCTCCCCCCTATAGGATGCTAGGGGGAGGGGGGGGGGGGCAATGTACCCTTGCCCCCCCAGTTCCGGTGCCTATGTTGATACACACACTTCTTCCGCCTTCAAGCCCTCCCGAGGAGTTCGACAAGGATGCATCCTCTCCTCCTATCTTATTCAACATTTACGGCGAACATGTGATAAGAAGAGTGATAGAGGATTGGAATGGCGGGTACTCGATCGGTGGTCTAAAAGTGTCTAATTTGCGCTATGCAGATGACACAACTCTACTAGCCTAATCAGAAGAAGAAATAGTCCAACTTCTGGAGTGAGCAAGGAGTACGGACTGGTTCTCATCAAGAAAAAGACAAACTGATGATTATAGACAGGGCAAACAACAACAAAATAGCTGGTTACGAGGTGGTCGTACACTTGGGATCCATGATCACAAACAGCGGGGGTTCTGATCGAGAGACACCAATCGGCGGTTGCAGCTGGGGAGACTGGCAATGGTTAGACTAACCAAGATCTGGCAGGACAAAAACATCACAACCAAGCATTGTCAGGTCTCTCGTCTTTCCTGTCGCACTTTATGCCTCCGAAACATGGACACTAAAGAAAAACAACTATGAACGAATAAACACCTGTGGTGCTGGAGGAGGACGCTAAGAGTCCCGTGGACGTCTCGCCGAACTAATATATCCATTTTAGAGGAAGTTCACGCGGACCGGCGTCGTCTTTCCGAGGTGATACTCGAGAGGGCCGTTAAATACTTCGGCCCCCTTACACCGGCTTAGAGAAGATCATCATGTAGGTTAAAAGTGGAGGGCAAAAGAAGAAGAGGCAAGATGGGCGAATCAACTAGGCAAAACACTGCATTGTTGCCACAACGATGGCCAGAAGCAGATCTCGCTGGCGGGCTGCAGCCGCAAGAACTGGTGCTGTGAGAGCACGGAAGAAGTGAGGGTCACGACTCCTCTGAAAAGAGGAATACAACGTTGAAGAAGAACATTTAAATAATAATCATATTTAATATTGTACATAGAATATTGAAAAATAGAATTAAAATTTTAAAATATATTATTAAAATTATATATTACTAATTGTGGGATTTAATTATTTTAATTTTAAATCCCACATTAAACTACTTGACGAATTTTGATGGGGATTTTAATTTCTATGTCCTAGCATTAGGGTAAAATTTTTTTTTTTTTACATTAAAAAAATCCCCTTGAAAATTAAAGCCTCAAAGGAAAAGTTGGATTTTTTTTAAGGACTTTTTAGATTTTCTCTATTTATTTGAAGGAGGTATATAGCTGAATGTTGATAAAAGAAATGAGCTAGTTTTTATTCAGTTTATTTCAAAACCAGGGCTGACGTTTCGGTCACAAATGGGACCATCTTCAGGGTCAGAAAATATATATCCTCGTCAAGCTTTACATAATTGTAAATGGCTCAACCATGTGCCATGGTAGGAGAAAAAAAAAATTTTTGGCATTAACATGGTTGAGTCATTTATGCCCAATATCACTTGGCGAGGAAAATATATTTTCGGGCCCTGAAGATGGTCCCATATGTGACCGAAACGCCGGCCCTGGTTCAAGGGCGGATCCAGAGGTAATCTGGTGTGACTCGTCACACAGCACACTATGTTTTTTTTTAATTTCGGTAATTTAAAAGCGCATTCTGTACTTGTTTGCCGAATATAAATACATCAAATTTTTAAGTTTAATTTTGAAAATTTTACATGGGAAATGAATCTTTTTGCGAAAAAAAGCTATTTTTCGAACTCCCCTACCTCTGTGTGCTAGGACCCAAAATTAAGTCTCATAATTATTATTCTATAATTAATCCTTTAAATTAAATTTTAATTTGAAAATTAAGTTCTATTGATTATATTCTTTGGATAAAATTAAAATGTTATTATTAGTATAATTGAATTGCTCCAATTTGCGTTAATCTTTGAACGAGATCTTAGAGCCCTTAATAAAAGCAAGGAAAAGTAAAAGTATCGGGTTTGCCATCTGAAATATGTGCTGCGACCAATCGTGTTGTGTTTGTCTTGGGAAAAGGAAGTGAAGGTCCCCCCTACCCCCCCCCCCTCCCTCTTCCCTCCCGCAATCACGAAATTGAACAGAAAAAAAATGCCTTTGTTATATAATAATAAAACGTATGACAAAATGGCAGGCACAGGTGGTGTGGAGCTTTAGGAGACTGTCCTCCAAGGACTTTAAAGCTCTCGACGGCCTTGCCCACCCAAGACCTGTGCTGCTCTTTAAAAATTTCGATAGTTTTGTGGATCGTGTGAATTATCAAAATACAATTTTGGCATTCAGTCTCGATAGAGGCCATCTTTAGGGTCCAACAAGTGTCAAAGAATATAAATAATTTGTATTAGGCAGCTACCAGGTCATTCAATAAGTCCGTAGGATAAGTAAGAAAAAAAAAAAATTTGACAAAACCCGATTTTATTATTCAACATAGTTGCCTTCGAGGGCGATACAACGAGTATAGCGATTTTCCAACTTTTATAGTACGATTTATCTTTCTAGTCAAATTAGGCATCAGTTTCAGCGATTACTTCATCATTGGACTTAAATTTAATAAAAACTGGATGGAGCAGAGTTCGGATAATGTTTATCAAGCCATTGTTTGGTTTCCACTGTATTTATATTCATCAAAAAGCAATGCTTTATTCAAACTCGAAATTAACTTTTTTTTTCCCAATAACAAAAGTTGCTTCACATAAAATTCTATAACTCACGAATCAATAGATTGCTGTCAAATTTATACATGTATCGTTTGGTTTGAAAATTAGTACTAAATAAAAATCATATGGAAAAAATTCTAGTAACGACTTATTGAATGATCAGTATATGTAGTGAAGCATATCAGGTGAGAGATCTTTCATTCTGAAACTGATCTCCGAACTATAAACGCTGTATATATTGTTGTTAATATTCGACCAGCAATTACTATTTACTATGTATATTGCGACGAGATTTGAATATGTAAAAAAATCCACCAGCCTCCATTCTCTGAAGATGATCCCTACCGGAATCGAAACGTCAGCGTGAGTGCTGAGTATAATAAAAAAGAAAAAAACCATAGCTGCATTTCTCTTCATTTCATTTCTTATCACCATTATAATTAAACACACAGCTATAAACTACCCTGAAAAACTTTATTGGCTTCTATCGAGACCGAAACAGTCGGCCCAACAACCCCTTCGTTGATACACCTCAACAGCCACAAACACATTACTATAATATACTTGTTATAGGCTTATATATTTATATATAGGACTTCGGGTATATATACAAATGTTGGGGAAAAAATTTGCCGACCCTGACACCGAGAAAATTCAAGAGAATTACTATAATTTTAAGAATGATTTTGTTTTATGTGGACACCCCAGCCTTAGTATACTCAGTATGTATAAGGAAATTAATAACAATTCAAAATCATTGTGTGATTTTATGAAATCACGATGCAAGTGAAACTTTTTTTTCGGATCGTAGGCGTTTAACTGAAAATTTTCAGAAAATTATTCAATTAAGGCTATTAAAATCGGGTTTTTAATCTTAATAATTGTAAAATGGGAATGATAATGGGGAATCAATAGACGCATGTTAAAAACTGAGAACAATATTTATTTAGCAATTGAAGATTTTAAATTATTTTAATAATTATATTTTATCAATTTAAAAATTGAATAATTAAATCTCACAATTATTTTTTTATAATTTGTCATATATATTAAATTTCAAATTTCCTATTTTTGACGTCATGGCTTGTAGCGTCACGGCCTTTGACGTCACGGCTTGTAACACGACATGCTGATAGAAGAGCGAAAAAATTTGAGAGGATCAAATAAAAGTTTCACTTTAAAATTTCATCTCACCTAAACCGCTATGCTATGAAAAATGCAAAAATTCTTTAAAAATAGCCTGCCAGCAATTGTAAAGCCCCCTCCCTATTCATCTCCAATTCTATAGGGTTGAAATTAGAATTTCAATATAAAAAAATTGCCATCTGCAATGACGTAAATTGAAATGGTTCAAATAAAAAGATGCAAAGAATGCATGCAGCATGTGAGGGGGAGGGGGGTAGAGTTCGTGAGGTCATAAAAAGCAGCCAAGTCATGCAAATATACATATATATATATATTCGAAGAAGCAGAAGAAGAAGATAACCAGAAATATAAATAAAGGTCAAGTGAACGTTAATTAATTAACCAAAAAATTTACACATTTTAATTAACAGAGTTTGTGACCTTTATGTCAAAAAAAATGGAACATTTCTTCACACATAACTTTTAAATGATTTATGAAAATACTTTTTATTAAGCACTAGCTTCGTTGCCCGCCTTTGGCTCTCATTAAATCATTAGAAGAGATTTTCTATTAAAAAAAAGCCCCATCAAATTTCGTTAAGTTGTTTCAGAGCTGTATAATGAGAATATTTAAATTAAATGAAAATTAAATCTCACAATTATTATTCTATAATTAATGATATATAAATTAAATTTCATTTAATTTGCCTTTTTTTAAAGATTCGTTTTAAGAACAGAAATTTATCAACTTTTGATAGAAATTCTTTCACCTGCCTGCGATGTCTGAATTCTTTCTCGTTGATAATTTAATAATAATAATAATTGGCGTTTCAAATAAAAATTGCACAAACAAATTAAAATATCTCGGTGAGTGTGCAGAAGAATATTTCACAACATTTTAAAACAAAAATAAATCTTCTTTCATCGATGAGTAATCTTGGAGACGAGGAATCTCGCTTTAATTAGCGAAAAAGCATTAAAAAGACTTTAAGAAATAAATCCACCTGATCTTATATTTTGGCTATTTTAGTTAATCGAATGGGAGACGAACCAACACCAACAAGCTATTCAATGACTAGAGAGCGAGAGAGGAATTGTGGAAATTTGGTGGGGGCACTATTAATACACTAAGGCAAAGCTAATTAATAAATATTTGATAGCATTCATAGAACCCACCATTTTATTTACTATTAAATCAAGAGGCTTCTATGAATGCTATTAAATATTTATTAATTAGCTTCGAGTAATGTATTTCTATTTTCAAAGTGTGATTTCTTTCTGTGTTTGATTAAAAAAATTAAATTATGCAGATAAATTATTAGAAAAGATTCTCTATTAAAAAAAAAAGCCCATCAAATTTCGTTAAGTTGTTTCAGAGCCGTATAATGAGAATATTTAAATTAAATTAAAAAAAAAAAATTAAATGAAAATTAAATCTCACAATTATTATTTTATAATTAATGATATATAAATTAAATTTCATTTAATTTGCCTTTTTATTTTAAAGATTCGTTTTAAAGACATTTAAATTAAAAAAATACACTTATCTGAATTTAATTGATAATAAATTCTCATGAGGAAGGATACGATTAGCGTCCGAAACGTGAGCAATTGAATAATAAAAATTCACTCAAATTTCATCCCTGGTGTTTACATTATGGATATTTTTCAACAAGGAAGGGTAGCGAAAGCAACCTTCTTTTTTAAATATTTTATTGCGCCGGCCGACGTTTCGGTCTCAATAGAGGCAATCTTTACGGTCCAATAAATGTCAAGAAAATATAGGTTATATTATGCATTAGGCAGCTAACTGGTATGTGTAATGATGTTCATCAGGTGATAGATCTTGAATTAGTACCATAAATAAATTTATTAAAAATGGCGAAATTTTCAATAATTTTCCCTATTTAATCACAAACTCCAATTTCATCAAACAAGTATTGGCTTAATTCTCCTAACTGTTTTGTAACCCTTTTAAACTAATTCCTTTTCGTTATATAGGACAGACAGACGGACACTCCGCTATTATATATATAAATTTTATTAAATTAATATGAGGATGTGGCATAGGGCAGCCAAGGCGAAAAATAAAATAAAAATTTTATTCTTTTTTTTTTGACGACGTTTCGAGTGCCAATCGCACTCTTCATCAGGACCTATGATCAGTCAAATTTTATTGTAATAGATAGATAATTTTCAATAATTAAATTTTATGATTTGCGGCAATGGAAGCACACAATACAGGCTAGATATAGAGCCACCAAAAAAAAAAAAGAAATATAGTCACACTTTTTAATGGCTTGAATTTAAAATTTTCAAGAAAATGACAAAATTGATTTTATTTAACAAATAAAAAAGGGGGCGTGGTTTAACGTTACTTAAGGCAAAGAAGTGTATGAAAGTCTCAATTTCAATAATACACGAACAAAGACAAAAAAAAATATTAGTTAAGGCTGGGACCTACTCTGTCCAGGAGCGAGTGCTGAGACGGTGAATCCCCGAGGAGAGCAAACTGGCAACTGCCGATTTGAGATGATCTAAATCGAGACCAAGGGATTCTCCTACTTGCACTCCCCCCCCACCACCAACACTCCCCCTTCATCTTCTGGAAGTCTCTTTTAACAACCGACTATTTATAAACACAATCATTCCCCCCTAAAAAAATTCGCTGTGTGATAAGAAACAGGAACCTATAAATTGTATTATAATTTTATAGATAGAGTCCTAAGTTCATAAAAATATTATGCATCCAATAATATATCTTGTTTAGAGAGAGAGATAGATAATAGCGAGTACATACCAATATCAAAGTAGATTTATGGGATTGATAGAAGAAAACGGAGACGCTTACCTGAAACAAAAAGAAAAAAAAAACAATCAGCCCTTTTGCTATCCATCATGGAATAAATATATTAGCCTAATAATTTGATAATATTGATTAACAAATTTCGACTTTTTGTCTATTTAAGTGGATCCAACACTAGGAGGGTTGTGGACTCAATTTTGACTGTGAAAATTAAATGTAAAGTACTGATGAACGATAATAATAATTATAATAATAATAATAGTCTTTATTTATCAATTATTTGCTTTACATTCTTTTTTACCTCCGGCTCCGAGCTCTACAGGCTCCGACTCCGGAATGTTCTTCTTGGTTTCTTCATGTCTTGCCTCTTTATTTTCTTCTCTTTTTCCATTGGAGGGAAAAAATTTAAAAAACCCTACCGCTTACTTATTTTTTATAAAACGCAAAATTAGTAAACAGTACAGCAAAAACAATAAAAATAAAAAAAATATAAACATAAAAAATTTGAAAAATGGTTAGGAGTCAGGGAGGACCTATTTGAGAAATCAGTGGATTGGGGTGTCGCGAGTTACTTTTGTGGAATTTATCTGTTATTAGTTTTATTTCATGTATGAGCGGCTCTAACCCTAATCCAACTCTTATTATTGAGTTGTTGATTCCTGGGGGAGGATTGGCAATGTATCTTAACGATTTATTTTCCACTCGCTCCAGTAGCGATACGTTACTTTTAGCGGCGCGCCCCCACCAGACGGGTGCTCCGTATAGTAGACGGGGGCGTACCATTGCCTTATATAGTTGGATCTTTTCATCAATATTCAGCCGGCTGGTAGGTTTTGTCAAGGTCCAGATGATTTTAGCTGCTATTTTTCCGTTGGAGGCTACATTTCTTAAGTGAGAAGCAAAGTTCAGCCGCTTGTCTAGCAACACTCCTAAATACCTCACTGTGGGTTGCCAAGTCAGGGATGTTAGGCCAAAGTTGATGTTCCTTGCGGTGTGTTTTCTTTTCGAGCTAAACATGATGGCTTCCGTCTTTCCTTCATTTAGCGAGAGACGCCATCTTTGGAAGTAGTTATTGATACATTTTAGGTCCTTTCGCATTCTGCTGACAACACTTCTTGGATCTCTGTGGGCGTAAACAATTGCGGTGTCATCGGCGTATTGCGCTACTTGAGCATGTTTAGGCTGAGGAAGGTCCGCTGTGTATATTGCGTATAATAGAGGCAATAAAAGGGCCCCCTGAGGTGTGCCTGCTTGAATTGTTTTCCATTGCGATTTTTCTCCGTTTACTCTTGTTCTGAACTGACGATTTGTTAAGAAGCTTTTGATAAGCTCGCACAGCTGCTCGGTGATCCCGAAATGCCTGAGTTTGGCTATCAGTTCTTTGTGCCAGATGAACGATAAATGATAATTAATTTCTTTGGAATGGAAGATTTATTTCGACCAAGGTATTATAGGTCAGGTTGTAATAATAAAAAAAAGAGATATTTTTATTATTGTTCGCTTTATTGCAGAACTGGCTACTGTGCTAGCAAGCAGTTTCGGTGGGAATTATCCACTATCTTCAGGCCTGAAAATTCAATAAATATTCCAATCCAAAGAAATTCAAATTTTAAAGATAATGCTGGAAGTATTTTCAAGCCAAATTTTATTCCACTATACAGGCATCAGGTTGTGATTGATCATTTGTCTTGCTGTATCCATCAATCATAACATAGAAAGAGTCCTGATGAAGGGAGGATGATTCTCCCGAAACGTCCTGACTGTTTTTTTTTTTATTTTTTTTTTTATTTTATAAAAAACATTCACACTTTTTCTCATTCACACTCACACTCACACAGTCTTTTCGGCAACTCAGGTCATATAAGACTTTTGACGATAACCGTTGTATTGAAAATATCTATTGTGGGTTCAGGCATTTCTATTTAAGCCATCTGGTATCCAAATGGCTTAAATAAAATCATCGGACTGCCTGGGTCCGAACCCGCGACGTTTGGTTTAGGAGGTAGGCACGCTACCTACTACGCCAAACCCGGGGGCATGTCCTGACTGTATAGTGTAATAAAATTTGGCCTGAAAATACCTCCAGCATTATCATTTTTTCAATATACACCAGCTTTTCCCAATCATCATTTGTATAGTACTGGGTAAATTTCAATACAAAAAAATCTGGTGTGACAAGCACAGCACACAACTTTCTTTCTCTTACCTACACATACAGGTGTATGATTTTGTTTTGATTTTTCTTTCCAAAATTAACGAAAAATGTCTTTTTCTTCTTTGATTATTTCAAAAACTATTCAATTTTCGACAAAATATCAAAGAATAAAAACTTTTTAAAATTGAGTATTTTGTCATAATATATCAAAGAAGTCCGATGATTTTATTTAAGCCAATTGGATACCAAATGGCTTAAATAAGAATGCCTGGACCCCAAATAAATATATATTATTAAATAACGGTTATCGTAAATGTCTTACATGGCCTGAGTTGCCAAAAAGACAGTGTGAATGTGTGTGTGAGTGTGAGTGTGAATGAGAAAAAAGTGTGAATGTTTTTAAATTCGAAATTTCTGAAAAAAACTTATTAGTTAAAGTACTACTTCCAAGTGACGTATTTACTCCAAAAGTTGATAGAAATCTACAATTTTAGTGTAAGGAGCATATACCAAATTTCATCGATCTAGCTGCTTTGGTTTTTAAGCAATCGTGTTCACACACACACCCAGACGTAATTCCAAAAGAATATACGAGAAAGTCTCGGGGAAGTCAATCCCCATATTTTTTTAAAGTAAAAATGTCACAAAGTCAATTTGAGAGGTTCCAAATATCAAAGCTCAGAGCAGATTAGGACATTAATCCTTAATGGAGAGGTAAAAGAAAATGACAAAAAATGAACCGAAAAATAGGTCATAAAGGCTCTATGATTTCAGATTGACTTCCTATTATTTATTTATTTATTGAATTAATCCATTTTTTTTCCTCAGCACCCACTTGACCCGCTCTATATACGTACAGAGAGTATCACAGCTGATCATTTCGCTATCAATCTTAAACCTTTATGCAAAAGTTTATTTATTTTATTTTTTTTATTTTGTGTCGAAACCTAAAAACCAAAGAGGAGTTGCGAACTTAACGAGATGATGATAAGCACAAGAGTGAGAAAAAAAAGAGGTCATTTATAGATGAGTATTGCATAAGAAATTATAATAAATAAATCACATAGATGAATACTTGGCTCTGTTTCATCTTTTACCGCTTTAGTTAAACATTTCACGATAATTAATTCATATGGATATTTATTTATTTTATATAACAAGTGAATAATTAATTTTGAAGTCTGTGTTGATTCAAAATTAAAAAAAATAACGTCATCATTATTCACTGTGCATCAAAAAGAATCTTCTTAAGAAGGCCTGTTCAAATCTACCTTAATGATTAACACAAATCCATATCAATTTAATTCAATTTAAATAAAATAAAGACAAAAATGACGATTTTCAATTTGAGGGACAAATCAACATAATCTCGACATGTTTAGGTGGATATTAATCAAAAATTTTGTTTTTCTAAAAATTTCCAATAAAATAGACAGAGAAAAACTGAATTATTTTAAAATTTAAGAAATTTAGCGTTAATAATAAAATTTTGACATTTTTGTCTTATTATTTATTAAAATGATATGGATTTGTGTTAAATTTTATTCTCGACTTGTCCAGGGATGCGGGGTCGGCGGACTCCACTCTTACCCTCCAACCCTATCATACGACCGGAGGAAATAGGACAGGCCGGCCCGTTGCACGCTCTGATGCCAGTTGAAAAGAGGAAGGAAGAGACAGACATTTAAAGAACTGCCTGTCCCAGCTCGGGCAGCTCGTGATCGCACCAGTACCACAAGATGTGGGCCCCTGTGTTAAATTTACTTAGAAATGTATAAAATATTTCAAAATAAATGTTTAATAAACTACAGTCATTAAGATCGATGAACAGGTCTTTTTAAGAAGAAACACAAGTGTTCCACTATTTTTGACGAGCAGTGTATTAAAAAGTCAAAAAAAATCTGGTGTTAATCTTCGGTTTACCAAAGAAAAAAAAAAATGTTGACACAAAAAAAAACAGTTTCAAAATTTTTTCTTTTGGACAGGTTGAGTTTCGAATTTAAACGAAAAATTTATTTAAAGTATATTATTTATATTTATTTAAAGTAGATTTGACTATTTAATATCAATATAATATCTAATTTACCATGCAATTTTATTTTTTTTATTATCTGTGTGTGTACAAGTCGGAAGTTATATATTGAAAAAAAATCTGGTGTGACTGTCGGACAGCACACAACTTTCGGTAAGGGAAAGTTGTGCACCGTGCTGGATATATTTAATTGCCCTTAGCACCTAAGTTCCAAACTTGACCACGCGATTCTTAGATGGCGCTGAGCTACGAATGCTTCCACATCAGTAAAGTGTACTTCAAAATTCCCGAAAAATTTCGCTGATATACTTTTTAAAGAGCATCTAAAAAATAGTTGATTTATGAATTTTAATTCAAATCGTTGGAGCCAATTATGAGAAAATCGAAAAAAAAACTGAAAAAGTACATCAGTAAAACTACTTTCGGCCGTTTTTTTTTAAAATTTTTTTTCCCCCGGGGGGGGGTAAAAAAAAAAACAAAACCCCCCCCTCCTCTTTTTTTTTTTTATTTTTAAAAAAAAAAACACAAAAACAAAATCTCTAAATCAGGGGACCTCAAAACATGTATATCCATCAAAATCTCGACTTCAAATTTTTCACATGATAGCAATACTTTTTTCATATACAGGGTAAGAGAAATTAATAAAACTCGTTGAAAATCCACCCATTAGTTTCGGGGGCAATGCGTTATAAAGGACCTATGAGTTGTCAAATCCGAATTGAGGAATTATTCAAATAAAACCCGCATATCACGAAATCCAAATTAAAAGTTTGAGTGAGAAATCAAAAATAAAATCTGACAAAATTTAAGGATTTGAAAATATAAGTTCAATGGCTCTAAATAAAGGACACATGTCATTTCACTGACAATGAGACATAAACAATATTTAAATAATTGCTTACTCACCCTTTGAATGAATGTATTGACAAATAACTCTGCTTGTTATCTTTGATCAGGATGTGATCACAAAACTCTATAAGAAAGATATTATACAAATTTATTTTTTTTAACACTCACACTTTTTTCTCACTAACATCACACCGGTGCCATTCCTTTTTATTTACATAACCTAACTTTTTGACAGTTTTAAATATAATAAAATTTTACTTTTGAATGTTATTTAAATTTAAGATTATTAAATTAAATTAAAATATGAATAAAATAAATAAGGATTATTCTGGCTAAATAATAATAATAATAGTAATAGATGGTATATAATTATACCTTTATTTGTGTACTCACTGAATATTATATTAAAATATCGAATTGAAACACTTTAATTAAGAAAAGATATATAACTAGATAAATAAATCATAAAACACACACGAATGTTTTGTAAGTTTGACGTAAACGTGAGAAAAGTCACTATGACCTGAAGATAGCTTCTAGTTTCTGACATCTTGTTGTTATTACGTAATGATGCGTGAAATCAGTAACACGATAATTCAATGTTTTTTTTTTTTTTTTTTTTTTTTTTTTTAATAAATTTTATACGAAAGTTTTAAATTTCGAATATTTATTGGCAATGGTGGTGGGAGTTTAAAATAGATTAAAATAAATTTAAAACATTTTTTTTTATTACCAACATTATAATTTGCATTCCATTAAAATGTCTAATCGCCAAGATGACGATGATACATCAATTTGACAAATACGTCACGAACTAGATTTGAAACCGTTCTAATGGAATACAGCTACCGATTATAACTGACCACACACAGCAGATAAAATCCATGAATATATTACGCTGCATGACGTAATCAAAGGGAATGGAAACTAATAATTATTTATTATATAGATACACTGAATATAAAATATTAATTATTCAACGAATCTAAGAAGCTCATAAATCTTCCTAATAATAATAAAAAGAGTATTTTGATGCCCAATAATTAAAAGAGAATTAAATGCTATTATTATCTTAACTTTTGTTGTTAAATTGATTGCAAAAAAAGAGGCTAAAAGACGAAAGAAAATGTAAACATTCAAGTTCTGATTTTATTCAGATTTCTCTCAGAAAATTCTCCAATGTCTAGGTAAATGCAAAAACATTTAATTATCTATTAATACTCAATTCACTAGTACGATTTTGGGCTCGCCTGTGGCCTGTGCTTTTTTTAAAATAATTTCCCACATTTATCTTAAAAAAATGTTAATTCTATTTGTTAGAAGTTCATAGACAGTCCCCGTCCCGAAAAAATCTGCCTTTTAAAAGCTGTTAATTATAAATATCTAACAAGTTTTTTCGGCATCTTAAGCTTTAAGCGATATTTATTATTAATTAATTATGATATTTAAATAATAACGCTGATGTTAAAGTTATATTCAGATCAGATTTATTTCCACTATATAGCCAACGTTTGGGGAGTTTAAACGCCAATTATCATTGACAATAGTCCTGAAGAAGGGAGGCGTTTAGATTCCAAAAACGTTGGCTATATAGTGTAAATAAATCTGATCTGAATATACTTTTAACAGCAGTGTTATTATTTAAAATTTTTTAAACACCAGGCTTTCCCAATCTTTATTTATAATTTTGATAAACATTTGGGGGGTCCAGGCATATTTATTTATACCATTTGATAACCAAATGATTTAAATAAATTCATCCGACTGTCTGGGAACTGAAACTACCTCCGTTGGCTTTTAATTGATCCCTCACTTCTACGATCACGGTTTTTTTTTTTTTTGCGTTTATAAATCCTCTGATTCTTTGAGTTTTATTATTTTTTGTTGGTTTGTTGTTGTTGATTGCTCAGTGGCCCACATCTTGTGGGAACGTGGATGGCGACCGCGAGCTACCCGAGCTGGGAGTGACAGCCTTCTGTTCTTTACATGTCTGTGGCCCCTTCCTTCTATATTTTCAACAGACGTCAGACCGTGCGACGGGCCGACCTGTTTTTATTTCTTCCGGTCGTAAAACATTCCGCAAACCCCTTTCCCGCAGACCCCGGGATTAAGGCGAAGATAGAAGAAGAAGTTCGTTTGTTGTTGTATTTTACTTTCTCTTATCTAAATATGTTAATATAAAGTATTGGGATTCATGTCAAAAATTCGATGTCGAGATATTTTGATGGATATACACGTTTTGAGGTCCCCTTTCGCGACATAATCTGTCTGTCTGTAGCATAGTAGTTATCATTTACAAGGGAAATTTGTAAATTTAGTAATCAAAAACAGACTAAAATTAAGATTTTTTTTTTACAGTGTTTCCCTATCAGTAATAATTTTATTTTACATCCCTCCCCGTATATAGGAACATTTTTGGTATTTCAAATAAATTCAAAACTAGTTTTTGGCTGGCTGTTACATATAAGATTATTATTCATTTTACTTTCGCTTTCTTGGAATGAAATGTTTCTTCCTACCCAATTCCTTGTCAACTCTCTTCTCCTTCTCTTTGCATATTTAATTTTTATTTGCTCATTTAATTCGTGGGAAAGAAAAACACGAACGTTTAATGAAAGAAATCAGTTAATCTTTATTAATATCATCATCATTGGCGTTATGTTTTATTTAAAAAACTTTTTTTTTTTTCTTTAAAATTTTCTCTTTTTAAAAAGTCAGATGCATTTAAGTTGGACAGACAAATTTTGCAATCATATTTTTTTTATGCTGGGAAGATAATTTTGAGATTACAAAGCAATTTTATTTTTATTATTTTTAATGGATTTTAAATATCTTCTATTATTTGGGTCAAGCAATGAGACTAATAGTTTTTTCTTTCTTTCTTTTTTTTTTATTATTATTATTAATTAAAGTAAAATAAAAGTAATACTTTTTGTATTTTAATTATAAAATTTTATTTTATCTCAAAATAAAGAAAAAAAATATTATTTTGACCTATAAAGATGGAAAATTTATTGAAGAAAAAGTCAATTCGATAACCCGTTAATAAAAGAAATCGAAAGTGTTGACAAATCAAAGGCGTATAGTGGCCTAACCATTTTTTTTTTTTTTTATGGCAAATGGAAATAATTTGCAAATTTTTTATTCGACCCCTTTCTTGAGTCTTTCTCGCGAGCAAAAATAACATTAAATACTTAAAAGAACGAATCTATTTGCCCTTTCTTCTTCTTCCCTTGACTGGGAGACTATTTACAGTCAACTACGACAAAGACAGGCAACGATGAACGAGAGGAGAAAACATGGGCGTAGCCAGGGTGAGGCAGGGGGCCGTTGCCCCCCCCCCTGGCTGGTCCTAAAAATTAAAAAAAAAATAATATATATATTTTTCCTATTGAAAATTTTTTTTAACACCCCAATTCACTACATTAATTTAATTTTTTTTTTTATTTAAATAAATAATTAATACTCTATGTCAGTGGTTCCCAACCGGTGTGCCCCGGCACCCAAGAGTGCCGCGAGAATGCCTAAGAGGTGACGCGAGATATTTAGATAAATAAAAAAATAAATAAATAAAGAGACGGAAAAACATTTTTTTGCTAAAAAAAGGTAAAATGATTTTCACTTTTCACGGGAGGGGAAAAAAATTTTCCGCAGGGAGGGTGCCCCTAGTGTAATGTTATTACCAACGTCCCTTTGGGGTGCCGTAGACTTCAAAAGGTTGGGAAACACTGCTCTATGTATATATTAATTGCAACCCCCCCCCCTCTTTCCCCCTAACGAGAGGTTGGCCCCCCTAACAAGAAGTCTGGCTACGCCCATGGGAGAAAACAAAATTGAGATTTTGTAAAAAGGACGATGAAGACTTAGTAACATGCAGGGGCGCCGGAACGAATTTGATTCAGGAGGGGGGCAAAAAATTTTTTTTAGAAAATTAAAATTATTTAATATGTTCAAATAGTATAAAACAAAAACAAATCTATTTAAAAATTTTAAATAAAATTAAAATTTTAAAAAATTTGCTAGTGATTTTATCAAAAATTTTTGGAAAAAAAAATGAATTTTTTACTCTTTTAATTTTTTTTTAATTAAGATTTTATTTTTCAAACGTAAAAATATATCATTTTTAAAAATAAATGAAATAAAAGAAGAAATTTTGCCCCCTCTGCCCCCCCTATAGGATGCCGGGAGGGGGGGGCAATGTACCCTTGCCCCCCACCCCAGTTCCGGCGCCTATGGTAACATGAATGGACAGGTGAACTTATAAAGGCGTGGAGACCAAAAAAAGACAAAGAACACAACAGTCGATATCGAAGGTAAGAGAAAGTTGTGTGCTGTGCGACCAGTCACACCAGATTTTTCGTGTCGACATATATTTAGTTTCCGCAGATATATTAGAATTCAAGATATAAAATTTATAAGTGTGAATATAAATACTTTGAATTTTAATCAAAATCGTTGAAGCGAATTTTGAGAAAATCGAAAAAAAAAAACTGAAAAAGTACATCAGTAAAGTACTAGTACTCTTTGGCCGATTTTGATTAAAAGCTTATTTTCCCGGTCCCGGGGGGTGTTTAACTTAAATATAAAATTTCAGCCTCATAGCTCAATTCCTTCATGCTTAAAATTGAACACACACAGACACACAGACACACAGACAGACCATGTCGCGAAAACCACTTTTTTGGATTCAAGGGACCTCAAAACGTGAAGATCCATCAAAATCTCGGTATCGAATTTTTGACATGAATTCAATACTTTCTCTCTATAAATATATTAACATATATAAGAGGTAAGATAAAGTAAAAATAAAATAAAAACAATTGTGTGCAAATAGTAGCCTCTGAATGGATGTGGTTTTTACTTTCAAATGAATTCATTCAAGCAAGCAAAGAAAGAGAATGGATAAATAATCATTTAGAGGAAAAGGAAAATGAGATCAGCCAGGGAACGTTTAATTAAACTCTCATTCATTCATTCATCAAAGAGACGAAAAAGATGAGGCAGCATCACTTCAATAAAAGTTAATTGAATCAATCATCAATTACTGGCGGAGCACTACTGTGCCTGCCCGCCTCCTTTTGCCATTAAATAAAACCAGCCAGATATCCTATTAGGCCAGTCAATATCGACATTTAAATCGCAAAACGTAAAGTATCAAAAAAAAGCTGTGCTTCCCGTGTAGTACGAGAAAAACTGCGTAATTTTCGCACTGTTTTTGCAGTTTAATTTAAAAACTATGGGCTTTTTGACATTAGTTGCTTATAGCATTTTTAAAGTATATTAAATTTGAAGCAATTCAAGCTCCGTATCTCTAATAGTTTTTGAGATATGATGATTGAAAAATGTACAAGATTTTCACAAATGTTACAATTTTCAGTTTTGCTTATGTTTAAAGCCGAATATCGGCTTAACCGCTCAAGTTTAGAGAAAAGTTGTAATAAATTGAGTTTTAGCACTTTTAATTACCTTTCATTTAAGCGCAGTACTCTCTAAAAACGAATTAGTAAAAAACTACTAATTCATAGTGAATAGTCACTTTTTTAAGATGTGCAAAGTAGACCACCCGTAAATAGTGGATATCCACTTTTTCAATTAGTAAAAATTATTAATATGAAAAATTCACTAATTGAAAAGTGAATTTTTAAAAAAATAATGACCAAAAAAAAGAAACGTTTAAGATATATGAAAAGGTGCGATGACACCGGGGACCTAACTTGTGTTTACTGACTCGAGTTCTAGCCGAACCCACTTAAACTTGACTTACTATTACTTCTCTGTTATTTGGTATATAAGTATGTCGCTGATGTTAACAATGCTTTTTACTTGAATGTTACTATATTCCTTCCCAGCAATTTATTTCTAAATAAACTTAATAAAACTAATTATCGTTATATCAAGAAATATATTTACTAAATTTTAAGTAAAAATATTTCTTAATTGACTATTTAAAAAATAATATTTTATTAATTTAAAAAAATTTGGAATCTATTTGTTTTGACTTAACATATATTTCCTGCAATTTTTAACAAAAAATACAAGTTATCTCAATATTATTATTTATTTGTATTATTATTACTTAAATAAAGCCTTATATTGCCAAAAATGTCTTTATTAAGGAACCGATCAAACAGTGGTCGGCCATGTTGGCTTCTCAGACAGCCGGAATTGAATGAACTACTTTTTGAATTAGTAAAAAATAACTAATCTAAAAGTAACCAATAAATTTACTAAATATATTAGTAGATTCTACTCAAAATGACTAAATTTGATGTAATTTTCTTACCTACTGTTTGAATAAGTAAAAATTCTACTAATTCGTTTTAAGAGAGTACGGGGTCAGTAACCCTTGTAGTTTTCTTGTAATCGTAAAAAAAAAAACAAAAATTGCAGTAATAGTCCAGTCAAATTTCACATTAAATTCGCAAACGCGAAGTAACGCTTATATTTTATCGTCATTAGATTTTTTTTTTTTTGGAATTTTATTAATTGATTTCGATCAATTCTGTTTCTTTTAGAAATTATCCATTATCCATCATCTATATATGGATTATTATCAGTAGAACTAAGTGGATGGTGGAGTTTTTGGAAACGCGCAGTGCTGGCTTGGATCTATTGGGATCGACAACATCGCCCACCATTCCAAGATACTGAAGTTATTTCTAAAAATTTATTTACAATTAGTTAAATTTAATTTATTATTATTTATTATATTTAAGGTATTTTTAATTGTTATTTTTTTAGGTTGCTTTAGGCAACCAGGTTTTATTTTATTATATTTTGTTCTTGTTATTTAGTTTTATTAAAAAGAAAAATCGGTGTGACTGGCGACAGCACACAACCTCTTACCTTCGGTAATCGAAGGTTATGTACTGTGCTTGTCCCCAGATTTTGTGTCGACAATATTTAGTTCCCGACTGTACGAAACATAGAATTCAGATGTAAAATTATAAGTATGGGAAAATATTTATATTTTGTTACCATGGCAACCGTTTCTCATATCTTCCTTATGAAATACAAGAGTAAAGTGGTCTTCAGAAGATTTCAATCACAAAATGAGAATATACATTTTAAAGAGAATCTAAAAAATAATTTATTTTTGAATTTAAAAAAAAATCGTTGGAGCAAATTTTGAGAAAATCGAAAAAAACTGAAAAAGTACATCAGTAAAGTACTAGTACTCTTTGGCCGATTTTGATTAAAAGCTTATTTTCCGGTCCGGGGGTTGTTTAACTTAAATATAAAATTTCAGCCTCCTAGCTCAATTCCTTCATGCTTAAAATTGAACACAGAACACACACACAGACAGACCATGTCGGAAAACCACTTTTTGGATTCAGGGGACCTCAAAACGTGAAGATCCATCAAAATCTCGACATCGAATTTTTGACATGAATCCAATACTTCTCTATATATATATTACATATATACATAGGTAAGAGAAAGTAGCCCTCGGGGCAGGCGTAGAGGTAGCGGCAACCTCATATACCAAACGTCGCGGGTTCGGACCCCAGGCAGTCCGATTATTTTATTTAAGCCATTTGGATACCAAATGGCTTAAATAGAATGCCTGGACCCCATATATGTATATTTAATAATAACGGATATCGTAAAAGTCTTATATGGCCTGAGTTGCCGAAAAGACTGTGTGAATGTGTGTGTGAGTGTGAGTGTGAATGAGAAAAAAGTGTGAGTGTTTTTTTATAAAAAAAAAAAAAAAAAGAGAAAGTAACAATCACTCATCATTTATTCCCACTTAAGGTAATTAAGGTGCGCGTCTCGAAAAACCGTTAAAACACGATTGACTCGAGGCGGCAAGAGATGGCGTTAGTGTTCCCCCATTGGAATACACGAGACAAATTCCATTTCATTCTAGACCAAATATCTTTTATTTAATGCGATTAATCTAAAATTTTTTTTTTTTTTTACGAAAATCAAAAAAAAAGGGCTTCTATTATTTGTAGATATTTTAAATAGCTTTAATTAAAAAAAAAAATTTGAGGTCGATAGCTTCAAAATTGTGGCCGCTGGAAAGTTCCAAAATTAGCACCCCAAGACGCGCACCTTAAATTAAATTATCCCGATCCTTGCTTTCTAAGGACCTTCTTTTGTTTTTAGGGCATTTTGGCCCGGATTTAGAATTGCCAAATAGGCGATTTAAGATCCCAAAATTATTCAGTACCATGGCAATCATTAAATTGTATTTAAATTATTTATAAATAATTTTAATAAAAAAAAATTGAAAATTTTATTTTATATAACAATTTTTATTATTTTTCATTTGAGGAATTTTATTCACTTTGATTTTCTTCATTTACCGTGATTGAATTCAATGATCTTCTGTGGGGAAATTCTGCATTTTTTTTGAGCCTCCCATTTGGGCCCCGATCTCCAAAAATAAACTGGCCCACAGCACACAACATTATCTTACCTTCGGTAATCGAAAGTTGTGTTCTGTGCTTGTTTCACCATATTTTTTTTTTGTGTCGAAATATATTTAGTTCGCGACAGTACCGTTCAGATGTAAAATATTTAAGTATGGGAAAATATTTATATTGGTCTTCAGAAGATTTCAATGGCAAAATGAGAATATACATTTTAAAGAGCATCTAAAAAATAATTGATTTTTGAATTTTAATCAAAATTGTTGAAGCGAATTTTGAGAAAATCGAAAAAAAACTGAAAAACCATATCAGTAAAGTACTCTTTAGCGGATTTTGTTTAAAAGCTTATTTTCACGCCCTAGGCGGGTGACTAACTTAAATATAAAATTTCAACCTCCTAGCTCAATCTCTTCATGCTTTAAATTGAACACAGCGACAGACAGACCATGTCGCGAAAACCACTTTTTTGGATTCAGGGGACCTCAAAACGTGTATATCCATCAAAATCTCGACATCAAATTTTTGACATGAAACCAATACTTTCTCTCTATATATATTAACATATATAGAGGTAAGAGAAAGTAAAAATCTTAAAATTTAAAAACCCAAAATGAGAATGTTTGGATCATCCAAAAAAATCTGGTGTGAAAGATCGCAAAGCACAGTTACCTTTGGAAAAAGAAAGTTGTGTTATGTGCTTTTACACCACATTTTTTTCTGGATGATCTCAGAACTTTAGGATAGATAATTTTAGAAGTTGTGTGATGACCCGCCAGATTTTCAAACTATATTATATACAAAATTTTAAAAATTTTATAAATATTAAGTCTATATTATTTTGTTGACGTTTCGAGTGTCGATTCCACACATCATCAGGTCAAAAATGTTAGGTTCGTTGACATGGTAGCATATTTATTTGTTTGAAAATTCTTAATATATCCTTTTAATATCCTTTCAGTCTCAAGCAAAAATGATGTAGAGGCAACTATATTTTTTTTTTTTTTTTTTGGGGGAAAAAAAATAGAATAAACCCGGGAAGGACTAAGTTATAATAATTTACAAAAAATAATTCATTACTAAAAGCGATGAAATTTAGTAACAGGAGGGAGAAATTAATTCTAGCCTTAGTTCGGGCAACCGTCCACGTATTCACTAGAGTGTGAGTGAAAGAGGTTTGGCAACCTTCCTGATAGGCAACCGAACACACATGGCTGCTTTGGTAGCGGGACTTTAAAGGGGAGACTTTATATGTAAATATAAGAGTAGGATTATACAGTAATTGAATGGAGATAGAAAAGTGAGTGTCTGTCACTCAGGAGATCATCATTTGATCCACCCTCTTGCCTTCATGATTTTTATTTCAAAAAATCTGGGTGTGACTCAGTAGACTCTTTACTGTACAAAAATTTTTGTAAATGTTTAGGAAGCATATTTGCTATACAAAAACATACTAAATTTAGTAAGCCTTAGCAAAAACCATTTACAAATGTATTGTAATTTTCGAAAGCCGTTTGAAAATTAAAATGAAAATGTATTGTAATTTTATGAATGACATTTGAAAATTAGAGTGTAAATGTGTGGTAATTTTAGAATTCCTAAACTGCTTTCGAAAAAAAGTTGTGAAAAAAAAAAAAAAAAATAAGGGAAAAAGGGAAAAAAGGAGGTATATATTATTATTTATTTGTAAAGAGTTTTTTTTGATAAAAAGAGAAAATAAATAAAAATAAAAAAATGAAAGGAAAGAAAAATGGGGGAAATAAGAGAGAAAAAAAAAAAAGGGGGGAGTGTATGAGAGAAGGGGAAAGGGAGAGGGGGGGAGGGGGGGGGGGGGGAAGAGAAGGGAGGGAAGGGGGGAGGAAAGAGGGGAGAGAAAAAAGGGAGGGAGGAGGGGGCTTGGGGGGGGGGGGGGGGGGGGGAGTTTCTGCCTCTTGTGCTAAGGGTCAAGGGTTCGGATGTCATCTCATGCAACAATTGATTGGTTACCAATCGACTATTGAGGCCTATCTAGGTGTTTTATCGTATATTTGGGCTTATTATTTATTATAAATTTCTGATAAAAAAAGACAAAATGTTTAGAATTGTGTTAATTCTTGTTAAAAAGAAATGAGTCTTTCATATCCGAGAAGGCTTGATCTTAGATCATCAGAACAGCTGAGACAAGAATTACGGAAATTGCAATTAAGTGAAGAGAAATAAAAAATCCTACGTCACAAAACAACGGACTTTGTGACGCTTGGCGGGGTACATAAATAAAAAAGGTAAAAATTATTTTAATGTTTTCTTTTTTACTTTCCTCTTACCTCTATATATGTTAATATATATAGAGAAAGAAAGTATTGGATTCAAGACAAAAATTCGATGTCGAGATTTTGATGGTTATACACTAGGTGGGCCGAAAAATTTGTTTTCAGCGGCTAACTCCTGAATTTAGTATTACATGCAAAAGCATATTCTAGTACCAGAAAACTTCTTTCAAACAATATCTAGAGGGCGCGCGAGGTGCTCAAAAATCACCATTTTTAGCCTTTTTTTAAATTATCGATTATTAGACATAGTTATTTTATTCAAACTTTAAAGCCCTTATATTTTTCGCTCAGAACAATACTAAATTAGTTAGTTATACAGCCGAAGTCATATCACTAAAGTTTACATAATAAATAATTACTAAAAGTTGACATGTTTGCCATTTTTCAGTATTTTACACAATTTATCGATAAAAACGGTTAATGGAAACATGGAAATTCGACATTAATATATAACATGGATGTAAGAAATACTCTTTTAATTGTAATGTATATCATTAATGTCGAATTTCCATGTTTCCATTAACCGTTTTTATCGATAAATTGTGTAAAATACTGAAAAAATGGCAAAAATGTCAACTTTTAGTAATTATTTATTATGTAAACTTTAATGATATGACTTCGGCAGTATAACTAACTTATTTCGTATTGTTCTGGGCGAAAAGTTTGAATGAAATAATTATGGCTAATAATCGATAATTTAAAAAAAGGCTAAAAATGGTGATTTTTGAGCACCTCGCGCGCCCTCTAGATATTGTTTGAAAGAAGTTTTCTGGTACTAGAATATGCTTTTGCATGTAATAGTTCAAATTCAGGGGGTAGCCGCTGAAAACAAATTTTTTCAGCCCACCCTAATATACACGTTTTGGAGTCCCCTGAATCCAAAAAAGTGGTTTTCGCGACACCAAAGAATATAATACCTTCACTGATGTACTTTTCACTTTTTTATTTGATTTTCTTAAAATATGCTCCAACGATTTTGATTAAAATTCAAAAATCAATAATTTTTTTAGATGCTCTTTAAAATGTATATTCTCACTTTGTCATTGAAATCTTTTAAAGCACACTTTACTCTTATACTTCATAGGAGAAATGGTTGCCATGGTAACAAAATATAAATATTTTCCCACATTTATTAATTTTACACCTTGAATTCAAATGTACCTAAATATATCTAGACACAAAAAAATCTGATGTGACAAGCACAGAAGACAACTTTCGATTACTGAAGTGCGACCAGTCACACCAGATTTTTTAATTTTCCACTCAAAATATTAAAAATTTTTGAATGCATCCCTTTGATAAAGAGAGAGAGCATGAGGGAAGGGAGGGGGGGGGGGGGGGAGTTAAAAATGATGCCAAGCAATATACTGTACTGTACTCACTGACTCGTATGTATTCCGTCGGCATTCGACCGAGAGAGTGAGTGAGTTGAGTGACTGTCCTTTAAAACCCAAGAGAAAGAGAAGAGAGAGAGAGAGAGAGAGGAAAGGAGACGGATCCTAACGGGAGTTGGAGTAAAAACCGCATCGGGTTGACGACCCCACACACACACACACACACACACACACACATGTATATATGGATTTAAAAATAAATAAATAAATAAACTCTTTAAAAGGGTGAACAAATTAGAAATAAATATACGACTTGATTTGTTTTAGCAACATTGTTATTAAACAACAACAACAACAACGATGAAGATGATGATGATGACCTTCTTCAAGGATGTCGTGGAAATAGTAAAAGAAAAAAAAAGAGAAGTTCAAATTTATGATCACCGTTTAATTGTCACGGAATTGTAATTTATAAAAATATGTTGTAACTAGTAGCACATACTTTCGGTAACATAAAGTTGTAGAAAAATATTTATATATTGTCTTTCTTATGAAGTACAAGAGTAAAGTGTGCTTCAGAAGATTTCAATGACAAAATGAGAATATACATTTTAAAGAGAATCTAAAAAATAATTGATGTTTAAATTTTAATCAAAATCGTTAGGAGCGAATTTTGAGAAAATCGAAAAAAACTGAAAAAGTACATCAGTAAAGTACTAGTACTTTTTGGCCGATTTTGTTTAAAAGCTTATTTTGAGCGTGTGGCCACGGAGGGTGCCTAAGTTAAATATAAAATTTCAGCCTCATAGCTCAATTCCTTCATGCTTAAAATTGAACACACACACACACACAGACAGACCATGTCGCGAAAACCACTTTTTTGGATTCAGGGGACCTCAAAACGTGAAGATCCATCAAAATCTCGACATCGAATTTTTGACATGAATCCAATACTTTCTCTCTCTTATATATATATATTACATATATACATAGGTAAGAGAAAGTAAAAAAGTGGGTTCAATTAAAAGCATGAAGGAATTGAGCTAGAATTGGCTGAACATTTATATTTAAGTTAGGCACCCCCCTGGAGCGTGAAAATAAGCTTTTTATCAAAATCGGCCAAAGAGTACTAGTACTTTACTGATGTGATAATTAACAGGAAGAGGTAGATGAAGGCAGCCAGCAAAGAACAAAAACTTTATTTAAATATCGTCGACGTTTCGGGAACGCATCGCTCCCATCTTCAGGACGATAAATTGTTAATGTTGTTTAGATTGATACATGTAGGTCATACAAAATTGCAACACAAATCTGCATATACCATTAAATGTATGTTTAATTGTCTATGAGAATCGTAGTAGGTGCCTGGGCTTAATTTATTGTTGAATGGGCCCGAAACATCAGCATTGACCAAGATTAAAGGCTCAAACAGACAGAACGCGAAATTCGCGACGCTCAGGCTACGCGCGCATTTCGCGACGAAAGGCGTTTTTGCTAAGCCACACAGGCAGCGTTATCTGGGCGTACGATCCAGTATTGTGTATATGTATATTTTTCATTAACATCACTCAACTTGATGATAGTTCGCCTGTTCGCGCGAAGGAGTTGTAAATTTGTACAACTCGAAAAAGCTGTCGCGCGAAAGAGAGCGTTTACGCCGCGTAAGTTCGCCCCCTGTGTGACGGGGATGATACAGTCTTGCCTTATACAACATTTCGCGCCCTTTCGCGGCGTTGAAAAAACGCCAAGCGACGCGAATTTCGCGTTCTGTCTGTTTGAGCCTTAAAAGACTTTATCGTCCTGAAGATGGGAGCGAAGAGTTCCCGAAACGTCGACAATATTTAAATAGTTTTTGTTCTATGCTGACTGCCTTCATCTACCTCTTCCTGTTATAGTAATTATATATTTATTAAATAGAGTGGCGCTGTGATACTTAATTAGTTCTCTGTGATTTTTTTCAACTGTGATACTATGTTTGTATATTTGGAGGATTAATACACTTTATTTAGGGGATTCTTTCACTAAGTGATGCGGTAATTGAAGTGCCCATAAAAGGAGAAAATTATTTTTATATAGTGAATATCGGTGATACTTTCCGATACCTAAATTGAAGAAACGATTGCCTTAAAATATCAGATCGAAAGTATCAATATTCTGAGAGCATTATTTAATTTAATGTCGCTCTACTAGTTGCTAAACAATAGCCAATCAGTGGCGTAACGTACGCCCGCGATGCGAGAGGGGGCCCCGGACCTTGGGGGCCCTCAGGCCGGACCGGGCTAAAAAACTGTAGCTCCGATAAAAACGGAAAAATTTATATAAAAAAAAAAAATAAAGAAAAATTTCTCTTTGAGAGGGCCCGGGGCCCTCAGAGCTCCGATAAAATCCGTAAAAAATAATGAAAATTTATCTTTTGAGGGGGCCCGGGGCCCTCAGAGCTCCGGTAAAAACGGTAAAAAAATTTATAGAAAATTTTTTTTTGAGAGGGACCCGGGCCCTCAGGGTTCAGGGATATACGGTATTTTAAAAATATTTTTTCTATGGTCTAATAATGGGGCCCGAAATAAAATTTGCGGGGGGGGCAGCTAAAAAAACGTTACGCTAGTGTAGCCAATAAGTAGACGCCAATCAGAAGGGATTTAAAATAGCTAACTATACTAAATGAAGCGAGATTTTCCTTTATTTCGTTTCCTTTATATTATTAACAAGTATAGTACAGTTGTGAAAAGTCATTTAAAAAAGAAAGTATTGAGGAAGTTTGAATTAGAAGAATTAAAAAAAAAAAAAAATAAATTTCAATTAAATAAAAAAAAAAAAAATGACTCTTTCTTTCTTTTGCGTTTTTAAAAAAAAAAAAAAAAAAAAATAGTTGATAATCATGATGATAAGAAGGAGAGTGGAGAATAAAAAAAATAATAATAAATAAATAAATAACTGAAGCTCTCTATCCATCAATCGAGAGAGAGAGATGAGGTAACAATTCTTCTCTTGAACTACTTTCACTTGAGGGGGTGGTAGGATGCGATGCGATGCATCTCTCTCTCTCTCTCTCTGTCTGCATTACATTCCTTCTTATTCGGTTCCATATTTGAACGAAAAAAATAAATAAATATGATTTCAAAGTAGAAATTGCATAAAACTGCTAATATGGTAGTTTGTAATTAGGTGAGGACAAGGAGAGTAATTCGACATGAAATATAGAAATACGCATTGTGTTTAGACTCGAAATCGTTGGCTCTAATAATAAATTAATCAATATAAAAATATCTAAAAAAAACACTTGGTGATATGGTTCAGTTCATTTATTGGTATAAATACTTTTTATAATAAAAAAAAAAAAAAAATTGAAACATCACCCCAAGTGTTTTTCGATTTAATTAATTTTTACCCTAACATAAAATTTAAACATGTTGCAAAGTTTTTTTTTTATATTTGTAACAAAAACCATTTATTATATATTATTACGTTAAAATTTAACATCATAAATTGAGTGTTAAAAAGGAAAAAAAAGCAGCGTTAAAAAAATGCTATTCTCTAAACAGCGACGATAACTTTTTACTTTTTAGCACCAGGTGTTAACGACTCATGTTTTTTTGCTTGTTCGAGTTTTTAGACCCCTCGATAAACTCACGCGCATGCACGGTCACAACTTGACTTGTTATTTTCAATCTAGTAGGCCTATCTGACACACCAAAATGCTTAGTTTTAACGTTAACATGTTTCTTTTATCTCAAAGATGTCATAAAATTACTTTTTA
>JAKCPI010004599.1:0-18535 GCA_023213315.1 Euborellia annulipes
TTTTCCCTTCTTACCTTCCTTATAAAAATTACTAGAGTAAATTGTGCGTAAAACAATTTTTTTAGGTTTGAGAAATATAAAGATCACCTAAAAAATAATTTATTTATTTTAATCAAAATCTTTGCAGTCAATTTGAAGAAAAAAAAGTATAGTATTACTACTCCCTTGGCCAATTTTATTTAAAAGCTTCGTGTTGCACTAGCAACTTAATTATCAAATTTCAACTTTTGTAATCCTTCCTGTTTTTATGGGATAATTTGATCACAAACTCACACATACCTTTTTACGGAACTTTTTTTTGGAAACAAGGATCCTCAAAACACGTGTATTTCCATCAAAAAATTTAGACATTAAATTTTTGACATTATTACCACAGCTAAAATGTAAATTCAAACTTTTCCTTGTGATTGGCTTGTAGGTTAAAACTTTTATTCAAAATGAATAGAATCAATTTTAGATTTTTCAGATTTCAACATTTCAGTAATTTGGGAAAGCCTATAGATGATAAGGACAAAGGTTATTTCTTAAAAATTAGGCCTATTTAAATCATAAATCTTGAATTTTTCTCTAAACTCTTATCTAATGTCACATTACGTTTTAAGTGATAAATAATCTTAGATCCCAAAGATAAAATTTTTCGACAATGGAATTAACTACTTTGGCAAATGGAATTTGTGTTCGTAATATTTCATTTAATACGTGTTTCTATTTTCCTTAACCTACAATTCAATGCTTCTTTTTTTTTTTTAAATAATTTTATTTTTGCTAGGAAACGGGAAAAATTCCCCATAATAAAATATAATTCCTTCCTACAAGATTTCCTCTTGTATTTGTCATCCTTTTATCCCAACTAAAGACAGGTAAATAGAAACGTTTTGTAAAGCAAAAAAAGAATGACTTTTCCTCTTGAAGAAAGAATAAATCAAAACACTTCCTTTTAAGAAAATAACAAAAACTCACATCCTTTGTACGTTTTCAATTTTTATGAATTTAATACTTAAAAAAAAAAAAAAATAATAAAACGAAGAAAAACGTTCTGCGAGAGAGCAAACATAAAATTCAAACTTGTAAAGACCTCCCTCATTATTTTCATATAAGGAGAATTTTAAATGGTCTGCTCTAATAAAGGACAGAGATAATCTTCTCCATAATGGGAAGTTGAACTAGCGATCAAGAACCCTCCCCCTCCCCCTATTCTTCTTCTTTCAGTCTTTTTACTTTCTCTTACCTCTATATATGTTAATATATAGAGAAAATATTGGATTCATGTCAATTTCTTTGACGGATATACACGTTTTGAGGTCAACTGAGTCCAAAAAAATAAGTTTTCGCAACATGGTCTGTCTCTCTCTGTATGTGTGTCTGTCTGCATGTATTCAATTTAAAGCATGAATGAAATGAACTAGGAGGTTGATATGTTTATATTTTAGGCACCCCCGGAGGTGTGAAAATAATCTTTTAAACAAAATCGGCCAAAAAGTACTAGTACTTTTCTGATGTAGTAGTTTTCAGTTTTTTTCGATTTTCTCAAAATTTCCTCCAACGATTTTGATTACCGTAATCAATTTTTTCTTAGATGCTCTTTAAAATATATATTCTCATATTGCCATTGAAATTTTTTGAAGCACATTTTACTATTGTACTTCATAGGAAAGATAGGAGAAATGGTTGCCCTGGAAACAAAATATAAATATTTCCAATGTTTATAAATTTTACATCTGTCGAAAACTAAATATAGGTCTACACAAAAATCTGGTGAGCCCTCGGGGCTTGGCGTAGAGGTTAGCGTGCTAACCTCGTATACCAAACGTCGCGGGTTCCGACCCAAGGCAGTCCGATGATTTTATTTAAGCCACTTGGATACCAAATGGCTTAAATAAGAATGCCTGGACCCCAAATAAATATATAAATACGAGTATCGTTTAAAGTCTTAAATGGCCTAAGTTACCGAAAAGACTGTGTGCATGTGTGTCTGAATGTGAGTGTGAACAAGAAAAAAGTGTGTGTTTAAAAAAAAAAAATCTGGTGCCACCAGTCACACCAAATTTTTTTTTAATTTTTCACTTTTTAATTCTATTTTTATTATTATTAATTTTTTTTTTTTTTTTTTACAAACTTAATAATAAACTCTGATCGCATTCTCTTTTTTTGTCAATGTTTTTTCGGAGTCCTTATATAGACGATAGATCTATGTTAATCTGTTTTTAAATTTAATTTGGCCTAATTACTTTTCTTTATTAATAAATGAACTTTCTTTTTAATATTGATAGCCTACTCTTTTATTTTCCATATATGTAACATAATAATAATTTAATCCAAAATCCTCATTTTAAAATCAAGTAGATGAATAATAACACAGGTCAACAGTGATTTTGGTCCCGGGGTATTATCAAGCAATTTCTTGGTAGACCTGATTCCAAAATTAGAGAAAAATTAATTTTCATAGAAAAAGTGCTCTTATTTTGAATTCACATTTTAATAAGACGTTACCCCTAAACAATATGCACAATGTGAATTTTATATTATAAAAATATTAAGTTTCAGCCAAATGGGGGTGATTAAGTGGTGCAAACCACGACTAAAAGTTTAGAAAAATTGATTTTTTCAGTTTTTTTTTTTTAATTTTGACACCAACGATGATCTCATATTCTGAAACATAGGTTTATTCTTTAAATTAAATTTGAATACTCATTTAAATAAAATAATAAATATAAATCTTTGTGTTTTTAAATTTTGCCTTTTGCAAAAAAAAAAAAAAAAAACTTTTTTTTAGATATTTTCATCCAAAACACGTGATTAACATCCCACCCAAGTTTTTCAAACTTGGGTTGATACCATTTTTAGACTTCACAATTGATTTCCATCAAACTTTGTCCATCTGGAGAAAAACCGCCTCCACCTGCAATTTGAACGTGGTATCCAAATTCGGATCATTCGGACTAACTTGCCTTTTTCGGACATGATATAACTTTTTTTCTCACATAATTTACTAAACTAACTTTTGTTTACTATTTTTGCCAAGTTTATTTAATCTCTTCCACATTTTCACATTAAAAAAATTACCATAAATTTTTAGAGAAATCTCGCTGTACAAATAATTTTATTTAAATCAGTAACATTAAGGAGATATTATATTAAAAAGTAATATAATAGCAAATTTTATTTCATCCTGTCACAAACTAATTATCATTCTTCCTAATTACAATGAAAATTTTTTTTAATCTTAAAACAATTTTCTATAAACACTTTTTTATAGTTTTTATTTATGTATAATTTTTTAAAGCTCTTATTTATTATAATTATTTTTAAAAATAGGTAAAACAAATTTCTATTTTTTTATCTCAAAAGGCAATAAATAAAAAATAACCTTGGAATTTTGCGATAATTTATAAAATAAAAATCTACTTTATTTCATATCCCAGTTCCCATATTGAGAACTAGATCTCGAGAATGGGAACCAAACGAAATTTAGTATTTTGTTTAAATAAATTTCATTTAAAAGCAATAATAATAGAAAGGAAAATTTTTTGTAAATCTAATCATTCCCCTTCCTCCATTGGGGGAGAGAGGTTAATGATAGTTATATATGGCCTCAGATGCCGCAAAGACTTAAAAAATATCTAATCTGATTAATGCATTTAAATTATCTAAATTTTAAATAATTCTAATAAATTTTGAGACAAATATATTTTTTAATTCTTAATTATATTTTTTTAATTTAACAAGACATGTGAGTGTTTTTTATTGATGAGGCCAAACATCCCATGGCCCCCGGGAATCGAACCCAGGATCTCCGCCTTTCCGGGGCATAGGCGTGCTATCCATTGCACCAGGCCACCGGACCCTCGACCTGCACCAATAAAACTCACTTCCCCTTATATGCAGTTAGTCGCGCAAGTTACTAACTCGTAACGAATAGGTGAAAAACTTTAAAGAGTACTTACAGCTTACAGTAGTGTGTTAGAGCAGATCCAGATATCTGTCCCTCTACTGGTTAACCAAGCGGCGCATAAGTGGAAAATTTTTCTTTAAAGTTTTTCCCCCATTTTTTACAGGTTAGTAACTTGCGCGACTAACTGGAAATAAGGAAGAGAGGGTTTTATTGGTGCAGGTCGAGGGTCCGGGTGGCCTGGTGCAATGGATAGCACGCCTATGGCCCCGGAGAGGCGGAGATCCTGGGTTCGATTCCCGGGGGCCATGGGATGTTTGGCCTCATCAATAAAAAACACTCACATGTCTTGTTAAATATATCTATGACTCCAGTTAAAGTCCGAATCAGAGGTATTTTGAATACTATTATCTTATTCAAATAATAGTTCTCGAAAAATATTTGGCTATTTTTTTAATGTTCTCTCGTCCTATTATTTAAATTAGTCCTGATTGTATTTATTTATTTATTTTTTTTCATTTTAGGGGCCATTATAAATAAATTACAAACATTAGTACCGATGGCTACCGGGGGGCGTTCCACACTCTGATTGCTCGGGGTCACCAATCCCGAACTTTCTCCTCGCTTAGCATTGCTTAACTGCAACGATTGTGGAGACTGTTGCTCTTTGCCGTTACCAGGCCCCTCGGCTTGTTATTTTTAATTTATAAAAATATTTAGATGGAACATTTTTCCCATTAATGAGAATTAAAAAAAAAAAATTAATAAAATTTTACTTAATCAAAAACAAACAATTTAGATTGACTCATACTGTAGGTTAAAATGTCACTAAACTTGCTCAATCTATAGTCACAAGTGCTAAATACGTCGTAGTATATGAGAAAATTAGATTTACAAACAAGAATTGATCAACATGCATAAAATAAGAACTGTGGAAAACCCAGGATCTCCAAACTTTCACGATCATTCGTATGCTTACTTTGCTTTTTTAATCATAACCCAGCAATAGAGTATAAATTTTCTTCACTAATCTTTTTTTAACTTTGCCCATCAGTTAGACAGGTAAAGTTAATGTAATCGTAAAAAAAATCGAAATTTTTCTAAAGCTGTCAAAATGCGTTTTGAGGTCCCCTGAATCCATTTGAGAAGTTTTTGGAATGATGTCTGTGTGTGTGTATGTCTGTGGTAATTTTTTCCGTCCACGAAATCTCAAAAACTATTCATTCAATTGTTTTGAAATTTTGCACCCATAAACTAGGGGTAGAGGCCAAGAACTGAAAAGCTTTTGGTAAACATCGGACCATTAGGGGGGGGGGGGGCTCTAGGGGGGGACAAAATTTTTTTTCTAACATAACCTATAATTTTTTTATATATTCAGAAACTAGACTTCCTCCCGAGTAAAATGATATATAATATGTATAACATCGGACCAGTAGGGGGGCTCTAGGGGGGGACAAAAATTTTTTCTTACATAACCTATAATTTTTTTTATATATTCAGAAACTAGACTTCCTCCCGAGTAAAATGATATATAATAATATGTATAACATCAGACCTTCAGGGGGGGGGGGACAGATATTTTTTTTCTTGAGTAGTGGGTGCGCTCGGCTTAGTCCGTAACCTTTATTTCACTTGCTTTCCTTTGGTCGGTTCTTTCTGAAATGTTTACAAGAAATTATTCAGCGTATAGTATTAAATTTTTTTTTTTTTTTTAATCTGGTGTCTAGTCGCACCGGATTTTTTGTGTCGATATATTTAGATTCCACCGATATATTAGAATTCAAAAAATAAAATTTATAAACATGTGAAAATAGTTATATTTTGTTACCATGGCAACCACTTCTATCTTTCCTATTAAGTACAAGAGTAAAGTGCTCTTCAAAAGTTTTCAATGTCAAAATGACAATATACATTTTAAAGAGCATCTAAAAAAAAAAAAAAATTGTTTTTGAATTTTAATCAAAATGGTTGGAGCCAATTTTGAGAAAATCGGAAAAAACTGAAAAAGTGAATCAGTGAAGTACTAGTACTTTTTGGCCGATTTTGTTCAAAAGCTTCGTGTCACGATTGAGATATTTTGTTCACAGACACACACACACACAGAGACAAACACGCAAAAACCAATTTTTTGGATTCAGGGGACCTCAAAATGTGTATATCCATCAAAATCTCGACATCGAATTTTTGACATGAATCCAATACTTTCTCTCTTATATATTCATATATGAACCCTGTTATTCAATGGTGTGTCAAAGACCAAATATCGAGTTTTGAGAAAATCAACATTAAAGTTTTTTCTGATTTAAATTGTTTTTATTAGATTATATATCATTTTTTTGTCAATTGTGCAAGTAAATACTGTAATTATGGCGGATATTCATAAATTATCTCTAAAAATATGACTAATTTAAGAAGAAAAAAAATAAAATATAAAAAATTATTTTTACAAAATTCTCTATGTTGCGATATATATTTGTAAATAAATTTTAAAGATTATTATTTTCACGAATGTGTTTATTAAAGCTTTTGTGGTTTGTATTATTATTATGAGAGTTTTTGAGATGTCTTGACACATTTTGTTAGTAATTATTTATTAGAAATATAAATACTGTACAACGCGTTTCGACCGCTTATTTTGCAGTCGTTTTCAAGCACCGTGCACCTGCTCCGACGATTTTTATCTAAAGAAGGTTTTAGCAGAAGAAACCAAATCGATATCTTTTTTGGTTTAGAAATTAATAAAAAAAGTCAAAATTTTACCCATAAATGACCATTTGGGGCCCTTAAAATGGGAATTTCGAAAAATGGCTTCTTAAATGACGCCTAGGGCCCAAATGTAATCTACATGCCAAATTTCAACTTTCTAGGCCTTACAGTTTAGGCTGTGCGATGATTGTAAGTCAGCCAATCAGTGAGTTCTCTCTTTATATATATAGAGATTTTCCTCGCAAACTTTGAACCCTCTTGACTGGAATTAGCTATATTTATTGTTGTTTTTCTCAAGATGATACTTGAGTGAATATGTCAGAATTAATTTTGAATCAAAATATGAAAGGATAGTGAAAGTGAACGATTTAGTTAAAAAGTTGCAAAATGAGATAATAAGTAAAATCTTGTTTTTTCTCAATAGGGGTCTGGAGGCAAATATGTTTGTCTCAATTAAAGCCATATTTGAATTGATTTTTTTATTTAATTAGTTATGATTTTTTTTTTTTTAGGGACACCGATTTTGTAACTTTAGGCTCGTTTCACATTAGGCCGGTATCCCATTGGGACATAGAATTATACGGCGCATCACTCACTCGGACACGGGCATTTCGTTCTTGAGATATTTAGATCACAGACAGTCCATTTTTCGGGTCTCAATTTTTTACTTTCTCGTATAGAATATAAAGAGACCTCCCTGAGTCCAAAAATACCATTTTGGGCATTATGTCACAAAACAAGGCTTCACAAAACACGCGGAGACAACTGAAGAAAACTGCGGCATGAGAGCTGCGTTACGCAGGATCACGTAGAGTGAATACTGCCTCACATCACCCTGGGATGAAACTTGCGGGGTCCCTGTAGTAGTAAAAATGTATTGTTTCGTTGAATGTTTCTTCTTTTTTAAAATATATTATATGAATTATATCTAGGGTAAATTCTTAAACAAAAATTTTATTTTAGAGACTTGAGACATTAATTAGGTAGCTGAAAAAATGTAGGAAATAGCCGAGCGCCAATGCTACTTCCCACAGAGCACAAAATATTGCTGGAATGTTGCAGGAATCTTCCTATCTTATAACATTGTAGCAATATTGCAGCAATATTTTTTGGAATGTTGCAAATAAAATATTGCTGAAATATTATTATAATATTTAAAAAAATTTGTAGAACAAATTTTCCTAAAATTTTTTTGTAATATTATAGAAATAATCCAGCAATATTTTTTTGCAATATTGCAAATATAATATAAAAAAAAATTTTCAATATTCGGTTCAACAAATTTTTTTGAAATATTGTGATAATATTCCAGCAATATTTTATTTGCAACATTCCAAAAAAATATTACTGGTATATTATTGTAACATTGCAAAGAAATTTTGAATCGGATTATAACAAAATTTTTTTACATTATTATAATAATATTCCAGCAATATTTTATTTGAAATATTGCAAAAAAATTAAGTTGGAATATTTTTACAATATTTCAAAAAAATTTTGTAATAATTTGATTTCATTTGACAAGTCAAAGAATACACAGCTGGAGGGGGCGCTTTGTTTTTGTTGTTAAAGATAAATAAAAAAAGTTGTTGATTTTCCCGTGCAACTATTTTAATTTTAATCTTAACAAATGGCGCCCAACGTGAAATCGGTATGTGCTGTAAAGAAATGCTTAAGACCGGAAAAGGAGACACTGAATATTCGATGTGAAGCGAAATGCAAAAATTGGTTCCATTTCGAATATTTTGGTTATGAAGAACAAAAGGGCAGTTAATTTGTTTGTGAAAAAAATTGAAACGAGGAGGAAGAAAAAGGAAATGGTAAGTGCAAATACCGAGGCAATTTTAACATTGGCAAATAGTATAATAATAAAATTTATTATAGGAAGTCATGTCGAAATTCGGGATTGGGGATTTGGTTTGGAGAAGAAAAGTAACCCTAAGTGACGCCTGAGCCAAAAGATGCGCCGGATTATTGCCTAAATGGGTTGGTCCATGTGAAGTCACCGACCAATTATCCGATACAGTATTCACAGTGAAGGAGCCGAGTTCCTGAAAGAGAATAGATAGATGCCACATCTCGGACCTGAAACTGGCAAGCTCAATGAACAGAGGGAAGAGTTGACACATCAAAGAATACACAGCTGGGGACGCTTTGTTTTTGCTATAACATTAAAGTGAAATAAAAAAAGTTGATGATTTTTACTCCCGTGCAAATATTTTAACATTAAATAAATTGCTATATTGTAGAAATACAGTATTACAGGAATATTTTTTGCAATATTGTAAATAAAATATATATTTATAATATCAACGACATTAGGTTTTGAGTTAGGATCCTAACTCAAATGTATTTCTTTTTCACGCATGTCGTGATATTATTATATTATATATATAGAATATTGCCAAAATATTACAATACAATATAGCCATAATATTCCATTTCATACTATGTTCCCAGTATATAGAGATGCAATGCGTATATGCATTGCACGCATGTCGTGAATTTATTATATTACATATATATATATATATATATATATATATATATATATATATATATGTATAATAATCACCACATGCGTACAATGCATACATGCATTCCATCTCTATATACTGGGAACATAGTATGAAATGGAATATTATGGCTATATTGTATTGTAATATTTTGGCAATATTCCCGGAATAAAAAAAACGCGGACATAGGAATGTTGAAGGAATATTGCATGCAATATACTCGCAACATTACATTGCAATATGTAGGCAACATTGCTGTGCAATATTCTGACAATATTGTAATTCAATATTGTGACAATATTCCCTGAATAAAAAAAACGCGGACATAGGAATGTTGCTGGAATCCTGCAGGAATATTTTGTGCAATATTTCGAATGTTTTGAAATAATATTCCTGCAACATTCCAGCAATATTTTGTGCTATGTGGGTTGTATCTTACGCATGTAATTCCCGGGTAACTTGTTCCCTGAGTGACGTCAACATGTGGGAAAGAGATAGCATGAGACATGCGCAATGACAAACCTGTATACCTAGACAACGCCAGTAATAAGGATTAGTTCACTAGCTAGAGACGAAAGCAGGAGGAGGAGTTAGAGATAGGAAATAATGTAACTTCACGGGGTGAAGAGGCCAGTTGGGTTTGAGGACTGTGTCTTCGTGCACGAAAGCACCTCGGATAAATAAACGGGGATCCCGATAGGAATTTTAAAAATAAATAATATTTTGTTGAAGATCTCGAGAATTATTTAATAATAGTATTATTTTAACAAATACAATGATAATTTTATTTAAGATGAGTGTGGGGGTGTATATATTTATTATAATTCCGATAGCTACCGGTGGAGGCGGGGGAGGGGCGATGGTCCGCCTTAAGCGGGCCGAGCCAGTTGGACGGGGGTTTTTCTTTTGTTGACTAATACAGTATAATTTATTTAAAACTTCTGATTTATGAATCTATTCTAATTTAAATTGCAAAACGATTTATTTTTTTTTTAATCTATGAATCAAATTCCCATTTAATACGATTTGTGTCATTTCAAAGTTGAAAACATTAATTCCTCTCTCCCTCTGAAGCATTTTGTCAACAAATTTAAATTCAATATTTTTTTTTTTTTTTTTTTTTAATAAATCTCGGCAATAAAATTCCAGATTTATCATCCCCCCCCCCGCCCCGAACAGATTAAATTGCGCTTATTAAGGAAACAAGGGGGAGGGGGGAGCTACTCAGATGGATTCATCTCGAAATGTTTAATATTCTCTGCTGCCCGTTTTATATTACGTTATCTTCGTTTGGCAACTTCATTCTAAAACATCATTTATCAATTTTTGTTATCTCCCTCTCTCTCTCTCTCTTTAAAAGAGAATATTCTTGGTCCATTCGAGTCTCTCTTCCATAAGCTTAATAAATGAGTTTTATGGATGAATTGGAATTAATGAATTCAAGTATGAGCATGGCTAGAAAAACATGATATTTGAAATAAATTAAAGTCTGTTCGGTATTGCAATCTATTCTGTGTGTAAATACAGTAGAACCCCTCTTATCCGGCCTTGGATCAACCGGTCCTCGGATTAACCGGTCTTTCCCATTAGTATTATAAATTACATATATAATTTTTATTATTACTTATATATAAATTGCTTTTTTTTTGCATTTTAATTAAACTATGTGATGCAACATTGTGCAATATGATCATTCTGATGACGAAGAGGGAGGGGAAGGAGTTCCCGTGTTTGTTTACTCGCTTGCTTCCCAGTCTATTTTTCTACTACACAGGCTTGAGATCTCTTAAACAAAAATGAGAGATCAATTTTTCACCAAAACCTCGGATAAACCGGCAAAACGGGTATATTGTTAGAAGTTCGTTCTGATTTAGGGGGGGGGGGGGGGTGATTTAGAAATGTCATCATATCTTTAAATTTGTAAATTCTGTTTTAAAATTTTAATAATTGTTCTATTTATGACAAAGCATTTGTTACTTCTAAAATTAAATATAAATTTATAGTATTGGATTCATGTCGGAAATTGGATGACGAGATTTTGATGGAAATACATGTTTTGAAGTCTTCCGAGTTCAAAAAAGTGTGGGTCCCGCAAAATGGTCTGTGTACAAAATATCTCAAGAACGAAAAGAGCTAGGAGATTGAAATTTTATATTTAAGTTAGGCACCCCCATGGGACGTGACACGAAGCTTTTGAAAACAATTGGTCAAAGAGTACTAGTACTTTACAGAGGTACTTTTTAAGTTGTTTTCTCAAAATTTGCTCAAGAGATTTTGATTAAGATTCAAAAATCAATTATTTTTTTAGATGCTCTTTAAAAATCTATATTTTCATTTTGTCCTTGAAATCTTATGAAGCACACTTTACTCTTGTACTTCATAGGAGAAATGGTTGCCATATTAACAAAATATAAATATTTTCCCATGTTTATAAATTTTACATTTTGAATTCTAATATATTTACGAATTGAATACCAAATGGCCCCCGGGTTTGGCGTAAAGGGTAGCGTGCCTACCTCCTATTCCAAACGTCCCGGGTTCGGACCCCAAGCAGTCCGATGATTTTATTTAAGCCATCTGGATACCAGATGGCTTAAATAGAAATGCCTGGACCCCCCAATAGTTATATTAAACATACGACTATCGTTTAAGTCTTAAATGGCCTAAGTTGAAGAAAAGACTGTATGAATGAAATAAAAAGTGTAAATGTTTAAAATAAAAAAAAATCTGGTGTGACTGGCGCACAGCACACAACTTTCTCTTACCCTTCGGTAAGAGAAAGTTGCGCACCGTGCTGGTCACACCAGATTTTTTGTGTCGAGATATATTTAGTTTCCGATAGCACCTTAGTTTCAAACTTGCATTTTAAATGTTGACTGCTTGAAATAAACTATGGTTATTTTTTGAAATTTTAATCTCATATTTGGACATTTTATACACAATATAGAATCGTAAATAAATACAAAATTTCATAAGAATTGGAAAAAAAAATTTTAAATGCGTAAAAAAGTTCCAAAGGGGACCCCCTTTTGAATCGAAATTAACATACAAATCCCTATAGGAAATTAACATTAGGCCTATGAGAGAAGGCGGAGAGACAGGCGATAATGTTTGCAAGTGAGAGAGAGAGAGATATATATGTTTTCTCCTAAGCAATTAAAGACACAAATAAAATAAAAATAAATGGGAATTTAAATAATAATTGATTTTTAATCTAATAAAAAGAAAAAGATTTAAATTCGGTTACCATGGCAACCATTTCTATCTTTCCTATGAAGAACAAGAGTAAAGTGGTCTTCAGAAGATTTCAACGGCAAAATGAGAATATACATTTTAAAGAGCATCTAAAAAATAGTTCATTTATGAATTTTAAAAAACTCCTTGAGGGAATTTTGAGAAAATCGAAAAAATTGAAAAGTACATCAGTAAAGTACTAGTACTTTTTGGCCGATTTTGTTCAAAAGCTTATTTTGAGATTCTTCAAAGGTACTTAAGTTAAATATAAAATTTCAACCCGGTAGCTCAACTCCTTCATGCTAAAAATCTGTCCACACACACAGACACACATACACACACACACACACACAGACCAATTTTCGGGACCCACTTTTTTGGACTCAGGGGACCTCAAAACATGTATATCCATCAAAAAATCTCGACATCGAATTTTTGACATGATCGCAATACTTTCTCTCTCTATATATTTCATATATAGGGTACGAGAAAGTAAAATTCTATTATATCGACGGAAACTAAAAATATCTCGACACAAAAACTCTGTTGTGACAATCACAGAACAAAAATTTCAATTACCGAAGGTAGGGGAAAATTGTGTGCTGTGCGACCAGTCACACCAGATTTTTCTATAAAGCTTATAAGTTAACTGATAAAAAAAAGTTACATTAAAAAATTGTGATTATAACTGGATATGGCTGATGTGAATGTATCCAAGGGATGATAATGAGGCAGCCAAACACAAAAAAAAAAATTTTTTTAAATTTTCTCTGTCGACGTTTCGAACGCTCATCGCGCTCATCATCATGTCCTGATGATGAGCGTTCGAAACGTCGACAGAGAAAATTAAAAAAAATTTTTTGTGTGTTTGGCTGCCTAATTATCATCCCCTGAATATATTGAAAAATTGTTTAAAAATGCCAAAATTTTAAATATACTGAATTTATATAATGTAACGTTAAAGAGCATGTATTTTTTTTTTCTTTAAAATGATTTACCCGGAACATTATGCGCATGCCGGGCTGGCTGTCTGTCCTGTCGTCCATTCATGTCTAATTGAATCAAAGGCCGAGAGTTGTTTATTTGTGCGATGCTGCATATTTAAAGAGTAACGTTATTTGACGGCAAAGCAAGTCAGACAGACGGGTAGACAACAACCCCCTCCCCCTCTTCCCTCCCCCAGCATGCATGCACATTTGCATCACCCTTTTGAGGACCACCCAGTTGACAGATCAACAACTAACAGACAACAAACATCCGGACATCACATCGTTTGATCGATTATAATAAAAATCGAGAAAAAATAACCGAGAAAGAAAATAAAAAGGAGCATTTTACCTTCATAAACTATTAGAATTATTACTATACTAATACTTTATACTCCAAGAGAAAATCTTTAATTACATATAATGGAGGCAAAAATATTTACGGTGGGTTGCAAGAAAATACCCTAGTAGGTCTACAAATAGTTAATTAAAATTTCTTTATCGATGTTTTAAATTTACTGGATCTTTAAATAAAGGTTATAACAATCACAACAATCGTTGCGGTTAAGTGATGCCAACGCGGCGAAAGCTAGGGAGTGGTGACCCCAGCTATCAGCGTGTGGAACGTCCCCCCTCCCCCCCCCCCCCCCCGTAGCCAACTAGCCATCGAAACTATGTTAAATAAATTTATAAAATAAATTCAAAACGTTGATTATTTTTTTTTTTTTTTATAACTATTTTTCTTTTTTCACTCACACTCACACACACATCCACACAGTCTTTTCGGCAACTTAGGCCATTTAAGACTTTAGACGATAACCGTTGTAATATATATTAATCTATTGTGGGTTCAGGCATTTCTATTTAAGCCATCTGGTATCCAAATGACTTAAATAAAATCATCGGACTGCCTGGGTCCGAACCCGTGACGTTTGGTATAGGAGGTAGGCACGCTACCTACTACGCCACACCCGGGGGCCGACAAGAGTTTGAAATAAAGCATTATTGCTTTTGGCTGCCTTCACTGCTCCCAAATCCCTAAAAATTGTCTCACAAATGAAAGTTAGAAGAAAACGCAACCAGCCAATTTTTTCTTTAAAAATAATATTTTAACAGCTTATGTTTCGGCCTTGGTAAAAGCCACCCTCGGAGCTGTTAGTGGTCAGCCGAAACGTCAGCTGTTTTTTAAAGAAAAAATTCTGGCTTCGTTTTTTCTAACTTTCATTCCTGAAGAAAAATATTTTTCTCTAATCTTATTTTCACGCCCTAGGGGGGGGGGGGGTGCCTAACTTAAATATAAAATTTCAACCTCCTAGCTCAATTCCTTCATGCTTTAAATTGAACCCAAACAGACACACACAGACAGACCATGTCGCGAAAACCACTTTTTTGGATTCAGGGGACCTCAAAACGTGTATATCCATCAAAATCTCGACATCGAATTTTTGACATGAATCCAATACTTTCTCTCTCTATATAATTATGTATATTAACTTATACATATAGGTAAGAGAAATTAAAAATTCAAATCCGAATTAGTTCTATATACAAAAAAATGCGGTGAACACACCCCAGTAAAATTTTAAGTGGACTAATCATATCTTACTTTTCTACCTAATGGAAAAAATTCTACAAAATTCTGCACGGGATTCGATGGGTTCCTAAGTTCCCCAGTGTTATTATATTATCTGCTTATGAGAGTTTCGAAATCTTGAAAAAATTAATTCCGCCCCAGTAATAAGAAATTTTAAAATGACATTAAAATGTTTCTATCCTACTATACTATTTGCTAAATAGTTGAATATAAATTTTAACTCAAACGGAATGCACTTATTTTTTAGTAAAAGTATTAAAAAACATTAATATCTTTGTGCATTATAGGGGATGGGGCATTAACCCCCCTGGTTAATGCCCTCTTACCTCCCCCCCTGGCGAGCCTTCACCGCAAAATTACTCTCAAAATAATTTGAAAACATTTATAAGTAATTATTTTAATTTTTATTTTATTTTAATTTTCAACCCTTAATCCACCCCTGTGTAAAAGTATATTAAGGAAATTTGATTAACAAAAATATAGGCCAAATAGAAAGAATATAATGGTAAATAATGGTGACTTAAGAAAAGATAAAAAAAAAAAATGCCCTCAGGCTTGGTGTAGTTGGTAGCGTGCCTACCCTACCTTCTATACCGAACGATCGAGGATTCGGAACCCTGGCAGTCCGAAATGGATACGAAATGGCTTAATTAGAAATGCCTGGACCCCCAATATGTATATTATTAATTAATAACGGTTATCGTATAAACTCTTATATGGCCTGAGTTGCCGAAAAGACTGTGTGTATGGTGTGTGTGAATGTGAGTGTGAGTGTGAATGAGAAAGTGTTTAAAAAAAAAGATAAAAAATAAAAACAAATTTTTTTTTCAATGACACCTACACTCCCCTCCCCCTTTCAACCCTTATATTCTCCCTCTACCCTTGGTGAAATACAAAATATTTAATTTCATATTCAAAAGAATCGTTTTTAGCAGTCAAATTATTTGTTTCTATCAATTTTTTTTTTTTCAACGATAAAATGCATAATAATTACCTTAAATAAGACGCTCAAGAGGGTGTGTTGGCTGACGGTGAGGTCAGGGTGGGTTGCACTATATTAATTATTCACTTTGATTCACTTTAAACACAATTATATAAGAGACGAGCCCCGCCTGCCGCCTGGCAACGCTCTCGACTCGACTGACCGAGAGATTCGTCTCTCTCTTTGTTTTGGAATAAAACAGATGGAAATAACAATTCCCTTTTTATTAAAAGAAAAAAATACCTTTTGCTCTAATCTAACTATATTTAGAGATGGAAAAGAATGTCAACAAGTGATTTGGAATATTCCAAGGCCTTTCTTAAATAGTCAACCCTTCATCATCTCATCCCTTAATATTTAAAATAATATTCAACGCTATTTTTTGTAAGTTTTCTATTTATTTGGCTTCCATTTAGCTAAAATAAATTTAAAAAACATTTTTTTCAATTTTTCAACCCCTTATCCAATCCTAATAAATAAAATAATTAACAATGCTATCGCCTCGGGCGAGCTTCGCGTCTAGTCAGAAAAAATTAAAACCCTGAAAAACTTCCCTGGATCCGCATTTGGGTTTTACACATAATATAATTTTCTAGAATGAGTCTTACTTTAGGCCAGTGGTTTCCAAACTTTATGTTACAACGCCTCCCTTAAAAATATTTAATCGACCCCCCCCCCCACATTTAATAAAATAATACAAAAACAAAAATTTTTAATACTAAAAAATATAAATTTATATAAAAATATTTTTCTAGGGAGGCGCGCCTCACAGTTTGGAAAACACTGGTTTAAAGGACGAAGTGCATTTAACGGATCTCTAAATACATTCTTGCAACCAACTAAAGGCGGATCTAGAGGAGTTTTTCGGGAATGGAAGTTGCCCTTGAGTCATTGCACAGAGGTAGAATGCTTGCCTCTTCTGCTATGGGCCACGGGTTTGCATCCAGTCTCATACAATAAAAATTTATTTAATTATAAGAGAAATTAAAATTTTATACACAAATCAAATTTTTAAGGAATAATTTTAAATATTTTATATTAAAAATATATTTTTTTTAAATCGGGGGTGGGGGGGAGTGATTAATTATTATTAAATAAACGACTTTAAACTTATCAAGAAGTAGCCTATATAATATTTCATCAGTGAATGTTTCAGAAATTTTTGGTTCCCTTCATCAGTAAAAAACTAACATATTTTGCATCAAAAGAAAACACCAAGGATATTAAATAAACCGAACAAAGGTCCTTGAGTCAGAGGATCCGCCTCTTGTGCTACGAGTCAAGTGTTAGCATCCAGTCTCATGCGATAAAAATTTATTTCGAATGGCTGAACGCAACTCCCGCCGCTTCAGCGACTAGTAAATATCTAAAATACTTCAACTTCTTTTGTTATTGTAATATTTTTTTCAAATTAGGAGTGTTAATGAAGATTTTTTTTTTGTTTGTTTCCTTTCAAAGTTGCAATAAATTCGTAATTTCCCTTTTAATCAAGTTTTTAATAAATGAACCTAAGGTAGGTAGGTAGGGAGAGATCATAAAAAAAAATACGATCTTTATATAAACAAGTCTGAAATTAGCTAATAAAACTCTGTTTATTTTTGTGCTTAACTTTAAGTGAAAATTTCTCTAAGATGACAACAACCACCACGAGGCAAAATTGGTTAACATCATAAAATAGGTGAAGGGGGAATGAATATACACCTAGGCTATATTGACTTGAATGGGAGAGGAGGGGATGCATTGCTGCTTTGAACCACCACCAGGAGCGTGAATGTTAAGAAAAATACTGCTCAGCTCTTAAATCTCTTAATATATTGCTACATAACATATTCCGAAATTCCTATAATTTTTTGAGTTATTAATGGGTGAAATCACGACTTCTTTCATAGGAAATGTATTATGGAGAAAATATTTATGCATTCATTGCATTTATGCATTCTATGAATGTAAACAAATCCTCAAGCAGGTACTGGATTGGAATAGTAGTAACAATAATTTTCTTTTCATAACGAACAGAGAGCGAGGGTGCCCTCGGGATTAGCGTATTTGGTAGCGCGCCTGCCTTGTATACCATTTGGATACCAAATGGCAAAAATAAGAATGCCTGGACCCCCAATAGATATATTTACAAATAACGGGTATCGTATAAAGTTTTAAATGGCCTAAGTTGGCCGAAAAGACTGTGTGTATGGGTTTGTGAATGGGAAAAAATGTGAGTGTTAAAAAAAAAGCGAGGGTTCGCCGCAGGCAGGCCCGAGGCAGCTGAGGGAGTCCAGGGAGGTGAAGTCCCCCCTTCCCTACCGCTCAAAGCATCGAGCCTTTGGCGCCCCACGATACCGACATAGGCGCCCTAGGCTAATCTAAGATATAGCCCAGGGACGGAGATTTCATCATATTCTTTCCAAATATTGTCTAAAAAAAAATTGAGTTTTCTTTTAAAATTATATTTTGAGAAAATCGAAAAATTACATCAGTACTTTTTGGCCGATTTTGTTTAAAAGCTTATTTTCACGCAACTTATTATAAATATAAAATTTCAAAGTCGTAGCTCAATCTCTTCATGCTTTAAATTGAACACAGGCCGATAGACAATGTCGCGAAAATCACTTTTTTAGATTCAAGGGACCT